>MU773407.1:12010-34478 GCA_026770625.1 Nicotiana glauca
ACAATGATATTCATCCTCTAAGGATACTACAGATCGGCACAAGGCCGCAAACATGGCATTAAGCCCAGATATATTCAACACAGGGTGTGTATCAATCGCCAATATAGAATTATTCTTGTTCGGGATGGACCATGTCACAATCCCTAGTCATAACCAATCTCGCACCTGCCATGGGATGCGAGTCACGCCCTAAATAGCGTCACAATGTGATAAGCCGGGGTTTCAAACCCTCAGGCCATCATATATACCAACTACTCACCTCTAACTGGCCGAAGACTCATCCGCAATGCCTTTTCCTTTCATATTGACCTCCTCGTGCGTCAAATCTAGTCAAAACCACAGCGAATACATAAATATGGATCAAAGAAACATAACCCAATCGAAATAACTCGAAAAGTACTAAAATTGACGAAGTTGATAAAACCCGAGCCCCGGGCCCACTTCTCAAAAAATTCCGAAAATCATACCAATAGATTCCTCGTCTCGCCACGAGTCTATACATATAAAGTTTATCAAAAATGGAGCTCAAATGGCCTTTTAAATCCTAAAATTTCGTTTTCAAGAACAAAGCCCTAGTTCTTCATAATTTCTACCCAATTTCATGAATTTGAGTGTTGATTCTCGCAAAAAAATGATGTTTTCTAGTCAAGAGACTTACCTCCAAGCAATACCCGTTGATAACCCTCTTCAAATCGCTCAAAAACCTCTCTTGGCGGAGTAAAAATGGTGGAAATTTTATGAGGGTCGCGACTGAAGTTTAACCCTCAAACTGTTCTGCCCAGACGTCTCCTTCTATGCGATCGCATCAGTCCAATTGCGATCGCATAGACTAAGAATTCTGGGCCCTGAAATCCTCTTATGCGATCGCATAAAATACCATTGCGATCGCATACCTCTACCTCTTCCAACTACGTGATCGCATCAGTCACCCTTGCGATCGCATTGAACAAGTTTCTCTAACTATGCGATCGCACACTCCTTCACGCGATCGCATAGAAAAAAAATACCACCCCTCTCAGAACCTTCTATGCGATCGCAGATTTACCTATGCGATCGCATAGAGTAAAATTCTCTACAATATTTCTGCTGCATTAAACATGTTAAAATTCCCCGTTGGCCATCCGAATTCACCCCGAGGCCCTCGGACCTCAACCAAATGCACAGATATGTTCTATTCCTTCAGTCAAACTTGCTCGTAACATAAAAACATCATCATAAACATCAAAATCATCAAATTACCACGGATTCAAGCCTAAGTTAAACTAAAACTTCCGAAACTTGCATTTGATCTAAAACTCGACCTAAACACCTCCGAATGATCTAAAACTTTGCACGCATATCCAAAATCACCTAACGGAGCTACTGCAACTCTCGAAATTCCATTCCGACCCTCGGATCAAAATCTCACCTACTATCCGGAATTCACCAAAATCCAACCTTAGCCAATTCAAGCCTAATTCTACACCGGACCTCCAAATTCAATTTCGATTGTTTTCCTAAGTCATAAATCATCCCCCAAAACTAGTTGAATCATCAGAAATTCATTCTGAGCCTTCTAACTCATAAGTCAACATTCAGTATTTCAAACTAACTTTCTCAATAAGAGACCAATTGCCTCATTTCTAACCAAACTCTATCCGAATTACTTCAGATTCTCCAAATACATATAATGAAACATATAGAAGCATAAAACGGGGAAAACATGGCAGTAACTCCCGTAACGACGAGTCGGGTCGTTACAGTCATAGGCCTTAACCTGATAATTAGTAGCTTTTTCAGGTTTTTCTGGGCACTCCTCAGTGATTACAAATTTGTAACCTTCAGCAGTTAGGACAATATCAAGGTTCTTTTTCCAGTCAACATAATTCGGTCCTTCTAACTTGTTTTGGTTCAAAATTGAGGTAAGTGGGTTGAATGAAGACATGGTTAATCTGATAGATATTCACATTAAATAGATTATTAGTTATGTATTAAGAATGATTAAATTCAAAACAACACATTACACATATAACTATGCTCATTGAACAGTTAGATTCGTTAGGGAAACTTAACTATTCATGCAAAATATATGAGTGATGTAAGATATTAACCCCATAAAATTAAACAGGACCAACTCAGATTGAGAGTAAACTGTTAATTTAAGATAGGTAAATATCACTTTTATAAACTCTAGTCTCATTCAATCAACATGTAACTCAGTTGGAGAGTTAATACAAGTAATGAAATAACTAGAGGCAAAACTACAGTAATCATCTATAATGAATTTATTCGATGTGTAAGAAGACCCATGTCAACATATAAATTCATTATATTACTGTTAAAACGTGATTGGAAATAATGGGAATTGAACCCTACCATTATGTATTTCTATTAATATTTTTTTATTAAAAAATATTCTAGAAAATAGAAAAAAGGCCAAAACTCCATCTAACCTACCCCGTTTTATAAGTTGGGCCGTTTCCGATGAATCTACCCAATTTAAGGTCAATCGGAGTTCGACAAAATTTCAGAATTTGTCGCGTGCTAGAATTCTGTTTTTTGCGTTTTAAGGGTTTTTAATTATTTTGACATGTTCAAATCACATAATATACTGATGTTTGTTAATACGTGATTTCACAACTCAAAATAATTTTTTATTTATTTAATAAAAATGTGTTTTGACAGAATTAATCCAAAATTCTGTATATTAAGCCAAAATTACAGAACTAATATCGTACAAAACAGTCAAGTTTTTATTAATATAACACTGTGATTATGGACAGAACGCAACTAAAACAGATTAGTGGTACTAATTCACTATTTATGCATATGTATATTAAGCCATAATTACAGAATTAATAGCATTCAAAACACAGTCATGTTTTTATCAAAAAAAATTGATATTAAGCAAAAAATATAATTTAAACAGACTCTTATTTAAATATAACACCACTTTTTATACATATGTATATTAATTCATAATTTTAGAATTATAGAATTGTAACACCCCGGAAAAATGTTGAAGTACTTAAGCGCTATTAAGAAAGGTGACGTGCGCTAATTATATTATTTTGTCTACGAACGAGGATTTATCAATATGATGGATATTAATTGGATATGATAATAAGTGTACGACGAATATTATAAGTTATTTGGGGCCTTAGGACATGCCTAAGTGTAATCCAAGTTAGAAAAACTATATGATAGGCTAAAATTGCAAAAGAATGTGTACAAGACCCTACTTTGGACGAGAATATATGAATATATATATATATATATATATATATATATGGTTTTATGTTATGAACAACCTATCATATGAAATTTCTCTGAGTCTAGTTTCCAACACTTCAAACAATTCATCATTTGGACATTCCTACACAAAGTTATGATCAAATTACCAAAGGCTGGAAAATGCGATCCGGTGTCAAATCTGCGATCGCAAAACCTGTCGCATTTTGGACTTTGCGGTCGCATTTCTGTCGCAGACTGGACCAGTGTAACCCATTTTTAGGTGCTGATTTTGCGGTGCATTATGCGTCCAGCATTATCATTCTGCGGTCTGTTCTGCTATAACAGACCCGACTTCGGAGGGTTAATTCCCCTATTTTCATGATCCGACTCCATTTTGATAAATAGGCTTTGGGGTTCATTTTGGGGTGATTTTCTGAGCATTCAAGAGAGAGATGAGAGCATTTTAGAGAGAGAATGGGGAACTCACCATTTAAATCATCCAATCTTGCATCAATCTTCAAGAATCAAACAACCCAATCACAAGTTCTTCATCAAAGAGGTAAGGTTCTATACCCTAGTCTTCAATCTCGTTTTTGGTGATTGTTGAGTAAGAATTCATGTTAAAACTAGATATAAGTCACTTGTGGTCATTGTTAGTCAGTAATATGGTATTATCATCAAATATCCTAACTAGATTATTTATTTTGGGGTGAAATCCGAAGGTTTGAGCCTAGGGATTTGAAAATAAGATTTGATGATTTGGAGGAGGCCGAATTGTTGTCCAATTTGGGTAAAACTTGTATGGTTGGACTTGTGGTTGAATGGTTTGTCGGATTTTGTGAGTTTTGTCGAATTCCGAAGCGTGTGCCTGGGGGGCAGGTTTGAGCAATTTCGGGATTTTGATGTTAAATTGGATATTTTCGAGTGGGCTTTGCTCCCATAGCATATTTTAGTGATTATGTACTAATTGTGGCTAGATTTGGAGCATTCAGAGGTCGATTCGTATGGACGAGGCATCGCGGGCTAGAGTTTGGACCGGATCGAGGTAAGTAATGGTTGTAAATGACATTCTGAGGGTTTGAAATCCCGGATTTGCACATCATAGTGCTGTATTGAGGTGACTTGCACGCCGGATAGCGAGCGTGGGGTAGAGAACTATTGGGGATTGTGACTTGGTCCGTCCCGATTGATGAATTTACTGCGTATTTGACTGAAAATACTTGTTATCATCATAATGTGGGTTGATTGCCATAATTGGGCTTCGTGCCAGCTATTTG
This sequence comes from Nicotiana glauca, assembly GCA_026770625.1. NCBI lineage: Eukaryota > Viridiplantae > Streptophyta > Magnoliopsida > Solanales > Solanaceae > Nicotiana > Nicotiana glauca. The sequence continues at coordinate 16,501 of MU773407.1, forward strand.
AACCCTTCGGGGATTGTTGTTGATAATTCCTCAGTGTTTACTTATATATTTGAACTCAGTCATGTATTTTCCTCTGTTTTAAAACTCATCCAAGTTATTATGCCTAAACACTCGAAATGATATTACTAAAAATATTTTTGGGTTGAGCATCATGTTGTATTGTTGCCCGAGAGGCTTATGTGATTTTGTTCACTGAGTAAGGACGAGGGCCTGTATTGTTAGGATACTTTTGGATCGGTCTGCGCACCGCAACAGTGTTATACTGATACTGATATAATGCCGAGGGCCTAGATTTGATGCCACGAGATGGATTGATATTTCGCTTGGGCTGTAAGGGGCCCCTTCCAGAGTCTGAACACACCTAGTGAGCGCCGTCGATGTTAAATGGATCGGGCTGCATGACGCAGCGATATGGGGAGCGGGCTGCACGCCGCAGCGGTACCGGTACTATTTGATGTGATTGCATTACCTTATCTGTCTGCTATTATCTGTTGTTTGGTGCTACTTCTTGCGATATAGACCTGATACTCTGGCATTCTTTTTGATAACTGAGTGTAGTGCCCGCGGGGCAAAAATTCTGTGGCTACCTGCACTATTTGTTTTTTTTTTTGCATTCATTTGAGTTACTGCTAAAAAGATCATTTTTAAAAGAGGTTTTAAACTGAGCTAAGATATTTCTAAAGGTTTTACAGCTTCGCTGCTTTCTCTTAAAGGGCTTTTCACTACTCCTATATAGCATGATGGTTTGCTTTACGTGATTTCTTACTGCTCAATTGTTATTTACCTTTATTACTCACTGAGTTGGAGTACTCAGTTTACTCCCTGCACCTCGTGTGCGCATGTATCTATTCACCTGGTAGCAGGTTTTGGCCGATCAGAGGCGGAGTTATATGAGTTAATAAGGTGACTGCCAGCGTTCGCAACACTATTTTCCTCTCTTTTGTTCATTATTCCGATTTTGTATACTTTAGACCTTGTAGTGGACTTACATTCTGATAGATGCTCGTGACTTTTGACACCCCAGTTAGGGCTGTGTGGGGTTGGATTTTTGTACTTTTATCTATAATTTCGCTATTTGGTATTAGTAAACCATGTTGTATTATAATTGTGTTAGATAATTATTTTAAAGGGATGAATTGGGTTGACTAGCTGGCCTTGTCTTCACGAGAGGCACCATCATGACCAAGTTTGGGATCTGGGTCGTGACAAGTTGGTATCAGAGCCTAGGTTACGTAGGTCTCACGAGTCATGAGCAGGTTTAGTAGAGTCTCGCGAATCTATTTTGAGACGTCTGTATTTATCCTCGAGAGGCTGCGGAACCTTTAGGAAAACTTCATATTCTGGAAATTCTTATCGTGTGTCTTTGATTCAACTTGGAATATAACTCTTCGAATTCCTTCCACGCATTTGTATGCGCGAACGAGGGCTCAATATCAGATATGCCTTATTGGCTGCTGATTCCCTGATCGGGGGCGAGATGTGATCATTGTGAGTTTGGTGTTTGGCTAGTCTATAGGACTTGAGGCCGGATCTTTGCCTATGGCTTGAGCACCGAGATGTTGATTGTGTGAGCAAGTGTTCTTGAATTTATATGTTCGGTATTTTCCCTATTAGTGGAAGTGGCAGATGGATGGACATGTAATGAGAATGTTAGTGCTACAAGATGTATTCATATGATTTTGAAGTGATGAGAAAGGTCTGTTTGAGGATAGAAGAACTATTAGGTGCTTGATTTCCGTCTTGATTCGAATCATAGCCCCGAGATATGGGCGTGTGAAAAATCTTTTCACGTCCCCTAGTTGGGAGTGGAGTAAATATCATATTGCGGTATGAGTTTAGACTCGGGAAGAGTGAGTGACTGTGTAATGTGTATGACGGTGGGAGGTATACAGGAATGTTAGTTGAAGGCAAAACAGGTGGGTTGTTTCCTGCTAAGTGTTCGAAAGTTGTGCGATCTTATGTTGCCAATTGGAAGATCTTATTTACAAGTGAATTTTATGTGTTGAAACATAAATTTGGATCACTTAAGAGAGTGGGCTTGACTGTTGTGAGAGTGATTGCGAGATTTGCCGAAGAGTTAAAATTTTAGATGAGTTGTGTTTCCACAAGCTTATAAAGGATTTGAGTTTAAACTGACCATAGTATCTCGACATCAATAGAGTATAAGTATTATGAGTTATTGAGTGTACTCTTATCCATGGCTTCGACCCAAGTGGGGGAGTGTGTTGTTGATTTTTTGATTGCATGACTAGGTGCTATGTTAGTTCTAGTTTGTGGCGTTCGAGTGAATCAGTTATGGCCCGCGGAGATTGACACCAAGGATGGCTCGAGTAAAGGAAACTTTTGACAAGGTTATATTATGCTTCATAGTGTGAGAGAATCACGGGATGTCTTGAGTTGTTATTGACAAAGAATGCTCGGTGCACAGAAAAGAAAGTGGCTTGGCTGCATCAATGTAAGGTTATATGCTACAGGGTCAGAAGTACTAATGAGGCGCGGGTTGTTCGGTTCTTTTGATTGGGTAATTGCGGTCCGAGTTGAGTGAATAACTCTAGAGAATGGTTCTAATGTGTTCAAGATTCTACATTCAACAATTGAGTATTTTAAAGTTGTATATGCGGTTAGAGGCGGAATTTTCATTGGGAGATATCAAGACTTGTAGTATTTCCTATACTAATTATGGGATTCCATGTATCAGTATCAGGAAAGTAAAGGTAACGAATTTAGATTCGCAAGAAATCACTTTAGAGTAAAGCATTTTTTAGCGTAGTGCTCGTGGGGAATATCTGAGAGAGTATTCAGAGACTTATGAGCCTTAGACGGTATGGCTTTATGCTTGGTTCCGTGTGGTAAGTCTGAGTTGAGGAAATTGTGGTGCTACAGTAGAAGGCAATGTGCTTAAGTTGATGCTACTTCAGTAGTATTGTAGCACCTTCTTGTTAGATTGACCACTGATATTCGAGTTTTCTTGGTGGCGCAGAAGAATTTTTGAGTATCTCTCGTGAAATGATTGGGATTAGGCACAGTGATTTATGTGATCTATGAATTCGGAGACTGGGAGTCCCCAGAAGTATAATATTTCCTGATTCACAGCATGTTTGATGTGAGCATTTTAATTGAACTCGTTGGAGGCACTAGTTGAGCCAATTGATTGTGATAACTATGTGTTGTGAATGTGCATACATGTGAGGTTTGAACCCATATGCGAGCACCAGAGAAATTATTTGTGCTCGAGAAAATGCCTAGGTTATGAGAAGTGTAGAATCGACTGTTGAGCTCCATGCTATGATGTTTTTCAAATATGTAACAATGTGTGAGCTATTTGAGCTATGATTGAGGCTACATAAGAGTTAAAAATCCCTGAATGACCTTGATAAATGCCACAGCATTGAAAGATTTGTTTTATTTGAGCTACAATAACATGCCTACACTTTAGCATGTCAATTATGCCAGTCCAGGAATGTGAGAATTTTATCTTACACAGCATGAAAATGTACACCGGTTTGAATGCTCCCATATAAATGTTTGAACTGGAGGTCGGAGACTATATCGGGCAGATTATATTGTTAGCATGTGAGTTGTCCGTGTATATATATGTATTGATGTGATTGGCACGTGAGTTGTCCGTGCGAGTGCTATTGTTAGCACGTGAGTTACGTGGAAATTGCGATTCCCCGGTCAATTGCATGATTAATGGTTTTCTTCCTATTTATCCTATGATATTTCCAGATCAAGGCAATTTGATAAAATTGGGCATGTGCACATATATATGGCCTTCTCACAGAATTTGATGAGTTGGATTTAAATAATGTTCTATGCCGAAAAGGCAGGATTACATTTGAATAGCTGGAATAGTTGTGTTTGGTGATATAAGGTCATTGGACCTAGAATGAGCACTATTAAATGTGATTATGATATATTTGGGAGAATAATATTGGGAGTGTACAGAGATTTTGGAACGAGACTTTATGGGAAATAGAGTTTCATAGTAGTACATGGGTGGTTTTGAGCAGTTATTGTGATCGAAAATGGTGTTGTGAGTATGCGAGTTGCGTAGTATATTGTGTAGTTGTATTTGCTGTCATGGTTAAAAGCTTAACAGAACTTGCTCTAATTCATACAGTGTGTTGATGTGAAATTCGGGTCTTGAAAAGAAATTTTTGGATGTTGGAAGTTTAATTCCAAGGTTTATGGGCTAAGGCCAAATTAGTAATTTTCAGTTATGTGGTATCGTCAGGCCTCTATGGCATAGGATGACCTGGGATTACCCTCGGGTATGCATGTGTGATACGTGAATTAGTGATTTGAAGGTTCAAACATATCAAAGAAGAAGCATTACCCCGTGATCAAATATATAGGATATGAAATTTTATTATCATTTTTGTACCAGAACATCTTAGAGTAATTGTTGGAGGTCGATAAAGGTTTAGTTCATATGTTTGGCGTATAGATTTAAAGTTGAAGAAAGTGAACGAGTTATTCTCAATATTTTCTCCGTAAGGATGTTATATGAATTTCTAATACGGTTAAAGTATAGGTAGTCATATCGGGCATTATGAAATTCCGAAGGGAATATGCCAAACTATGAGTATAATGCCTCCCTATTATTTTTCTCCATGTATTTTGCGCTTTCATGTACCTATGTCTAAGAAGGTAGTTGAAAATCCCTTGTGTATCATTGCGGTGGAAAACTACTAATGGTAATGCTAATGGGTAATTGGCTTATGAGAGGAATCTATTTGTCATACTAGTTAGATAAGTCTGGGAGTTGAGATCGCTTCTGTAAATGTATTATGACGAAATCTATGAGTCGAGGAGCCCACCTTGAAGGTCGAAAACATTAAGGAAAGAAAATGTTCTTACTTGGTTGAATAGCCCAATAATGGAGGATCGAAAGGTATTTTTTATGTGTTACGATTCAAATAGGTGCAACACATGTCCATGTATCAATTTTGATAATATAATACATATAATATTGAGATTAATTTTGTTGATATACATTGTGATGCTTTGTCAAGTTGTGGATGTGTTGTTAGGATTTTGGTGATTCTCTGACAGGTGAATAGGCCCAATTACAAAGGAGACTCTGCCGAAATTTTTTTTGAAAATATTTGGGACTTAGTAAAAATTTGGGAGCTGGAGGTGCACGAGAAAATGGTTAAATTATGTTTTGTGTTTGGGAGCAGACATTACTTCTCATTCGAGGACGAATGATCCTAAGTGGGGGAGAATGTAACACCACAGAAAAATGTTGCGCTATTAAGAAAGGCGACGTGCGCTAATTATATTATTTTGTCTACGAACGAGGATTTATCAATATGATGATATCAATTGGATATGATAATAAGTGTACAAGGAATATTTTAAGTTATTTGGGGCCTTATGACATGCCTAAGTGTGAGCCAAGTTGGAAAAACTATATGATAGGCTAAATTACAAAAGAATGCGCACAAGACCCTACTTTGGAGAAGAATATATATATATATATATATGGTTTTATGTGATTAACAACCTATCATAAGAAAGGTCCCTGATACTAGTTTCCAACGCTTCAAACCGTTCGTCGTTTGGACATTCCTACACAAAGTTATGATCAAATTACCAAAGGCTAGAAAATCCGATCCGATTGTCAAATCTGCGACCGCAAAACCTGTCACATTTCGGACTTTGCGGTCACATTTATGTCGCAGAATGGGCCAGTGTAGCCCAATTTTTGGTACCGATTTTGCGGTGCATTATACGTCCAGCATTCTCATTCTGTGGTCCGTTCTGCAATAGCAGACCCGACTTCGGACGGTTAATTCCCCTATTTTCATGACCCGACCCCATTTTGATAAATAGGCTTTGGGTTTCATTATGGGGTGATTTTCTGAGCATTGTAGAGAGAGGTGAGAGCATTTTAGAGAGAGAATGGGGAACTCACCATTTAAATCATCCAATCTTGCATCAATCTTCAAGAATCAAAGAACTCAATCACAAGTTCTTCATCAAAAAGGTAAGGTTCTATACCCTAGTCTTCAATCTCGTTTTTGGGTGATTGTTGAGTAAGATTTCATGTGAAAACTAGAGATAAGTAATTTGTGGTCATGGTTAGTCAATAATATGGGATTATCATCAAATATCCTAACTTGATTACTTATTTTGGGGTGAAATCTGAAGGTTTGAGCCTAGGGATTTGAAAATAAGTTTTGATGATTTGGAGGGCGAATTGTTGTCGAATTTTGGTAAAATTTGTATGGTTGGACTTGTGGTTGAATGAGTTGTCAGATTTTTTGGGTTTCGTCGAAATCCGAAGCGTGGGCCCGTGGTCCGTGTTTGAGCAATTTCAGGATTTTGATGTTAAATTGGATATTTTCGAGTAGGCTTCGCTCCCTTAGCATATTTTAATAATTATGTGGTGATTGTGGCTAGATTTGGAGCATTCAGAGGTCGATTTGTGCGGGCGAGGCATCGCGGGCTAGAATTTGGACCGGATCGAGGTGAGTAATGATTGTAAATGACATTCTAAGGGTTTGAAACCCCGGATTTGCACATCATAGTATTGTATTGAGGTGACTTGCACGCCGAATAGTGAGCATGGGGTAGAGCACCATTGGGGATTATGACTTGATCCGTCCCGATTGATAAATTTACTGCGTATTTGACTGAAATTACTTGTTATCATCATAATGTGGGCAGATTGCCATATTTGGGCTTCGTGCCAGCTATTTGAACCCTTCGGGGATTGTTGTTGATTATTCCTCACTGTTTTACTTATATATTTGAACCCAGTCATGTATTTTCCTCTGTTTTAAAACTCAGCCAAGTTATTATGTCTTATACACTAGAAATAATATTACGAAAAATATTTTTGGGTTGAGCATCATGTTTTATTGTTGCCCGAGTGGCTTATGTGATTTTGTTGACTGAGTAAGGCCGAGGGCCTGTATTATGAGGATACTTTTGGATCGGGCTGCGCGCCGCATCAGTGTTATACTGATATTGATATAAGGCCGAGGGCCTAGATCTGATGCCACGAGACAGCTTGATATTGCGCTTGGGTCGTAAGGGGCCCCTCCCGGAGTCTGCACACCCCTAGTGAGCGCCGTCGACATTTAATGGATCGGGCTGCACGCCGCAGTGATATGTGGAGAGGGTTGCACGCCGCAACGGTACCGGTACTATTTGATGTGTTTGCATTACCTTATTTGTCTGCTATTATCTGTTGTTTGGTGCTACTTCTTGCGATATAGACCTGATACTCTGACATTCTTTGATAACTTAGTTTAGTGCCCGCAGGGCGGAAATTCTGTGCTTACCTGCACTATTTTTTTTTTTTTTTTTTTATTCATTTGCGTTACCCCTGAAAAGATCATTTTTAAAANGATACAGGTATCTATTCACCCGGTAGTGGGTTTTGGTCGATCAGAGGCGGAGTTATATGAGTTAATAAGGTGACTGCCGGCATTCGCAACACTATTTTCCTCTCTTTTGTTCACTATTTCGGTTTTGTATACTTTAGACCTTGTAGTGTATTTACATTCTGATAGATGCTCGTGACTAGTGACACCCCGGTTAGGGCTGTGTGGGGTTGGATTTTTTGTATTTCTATCTATACTTCCGCTATTTGGTATTATTAAATCATATTGTACTATAATTGTGTTAAATAATTATTTTAAAGGGATGAATTGGGTTGACTGGCTAGCCTTGTCTTCACGAGAGCCGCCATCACGACCAGGTTCGGGATCTGGGTCATGCCTAGAATTAAGATACTAATAAATAAAATCATGTTTTTAACATAGAATAATCATCGCAAACATATATCAATAAATAACATGTTTTAATATTACTCTATGCATTATGTACTACATTATCTAGTTAGATGTAAGACGGCGACTGATACCCAATTGTTAGAACATGCGCAGCGAAAGCAAGCTTACAATCCAGACATCAAATACATGTAAAATGAGATTAGAAGCACTAACCTCTTGAAGCAGTTGCACAAATCTTCCAAGCAGCAAGAATCCAGGGCTGCAGTCTTCTACTATTTGCCTAGTAAAACCTTGGACAATTTTGCTATTGGGTGGGCAAGAACAATAGAACTCTAAAAGTAATTAATTAGGTGAAACTGGTCTTCCTTTAATAGACCCGAAATTATGACATAATAGGGCTCAAAAATGTGTAGGATTCTACAAGTAGAATCCTACTCTAACTCAAAAGGATAACTTTTCTCCCAAGCTACTTTTTACCCAAGTCTGTCTAGGTTTTTACTAGGTATAGCAGGGACCACAGAAATAATAAGAGGCTACTAATTATAGAATTAATTCGAAATTAGCATGAATTAATTCTTTCTATAATTAATTGCAATTTATTCCACTAAAACCTGCAATTGAACTCCTCAATATGAATTTCGAAAATTCATCAACACTTATTTTAACTCCCCATGTTAAGATTTCAAATGCCAGTTAATTAAATTAAATCACTGAAATTTTAATTCAATTATCTGATTAAATCCTTTATAATTCCGCTTAAACCATTTCATGTGACGGATAATAAATCCACCAGCCGAATTTTTACATGAAAACTTATAAGATTACATAAAGGGGTATCATGAAACCCAAAATCGAGTCATGGATTTTATCAACTAATTATTATTCACAAATGTTATTCGTTATTGTTCAATCTATTAGGCATATACTAACTCTAAATAGAGTCGTACCTTTTGATAAATCAAAACAATAAACAAATTACATTGATATCATAATAATTATATCAAGATTAGGAGTATAAGCTAATTTAATGAATTAGAGAAAATGTTTTATATATTCAGTACAAAAACATCTTTTCTCTACTTGGTCCATTCAATTTATACTGAGTATACTAGCACAAGAAGTTGGAGTAAAACAACTCCCATAATCAAGATAAATTATACAATAATCTTGTGCTACAATCATCAAGATATTTTGTCCAACAATATCTTTGATTGTGAACATAGTTTATTAATTATGAGAAGCAACAATTTAATCTTCTGTGCATGAGCGAAGACTCCTTACACTAAATTGTCTACTACATAACTAAAAGGACACACATGTAAAAAATGATCTATTTAAAATAGCACTTTATTGAATTGAATAAAGTAAATAAACAATTGTTCCATATAGAATAAAATATAATAGTATGTCTAAACCGCATGGTTATGTCACGACCCCAGTTCACCCTCCATGAACATCTCGTGATGGCACCTAGTTCCAACAACTAGGTAAGCCTAACAATGTGGAAATAACAACCTAGCTTGCGGAATAATTAATGAAAACTGAACATATTAAAGTAATAACTGCATATAAGGCCGCTCGGCCTATACAACTCGAAAGAAATGTGGAAATCTACAACTCGATCCCAAAACCAGGAAACTCACGGGAAACACAGGCTAATAGAAACGTAAAAACTGCTCTAACTCCAGAATGTCTAAACAACTGAAAGAAAAGATAAGCTATCTACTAAAGCTGGAATAGAGTAGAGACTCCTGGTCTGTGGACGCGGCAGATATACCTCGAAGTCTCCGCTAGATCTCTCAGCCTCGATGATAGTACGCCTGGGTGGAGGAACCTGGATCTGCACATGAAAAACATGCACAGAAGGGGCATGAGTACACCACAACGGTACTCAGTAAGTGCCAAGCCTAACCTCGGTTGGGTAATGACGAGGAAGGTCAGGGCCCTACTGAGATAAGCATAATATATGATAAGATAAGGAAAAATAGTACAACTAAAGTCTACAGCGAGAATCCGAATAGGATAAATAAGGAATGCAGTACTAGAAGGCTGAAGCAAAAAAATATCAGGGATGCTACTCACAACAGGAAATAATAGACGGGGATCTCTTGGTAGCCTCATCATATACACTAGGGATCTCTTGGTATCCCGAGGATCTTTTGGTATCCTTGTCATATACACGAGGGATCTCTTGGTATCCCGAGGATCTCTTTGTATCCTTATCATATACACGAGGGATCTCTTGGTATTCCGAGGATCTCTTGGTATCCTCAAATCTTACATTTTCATGTGCCAGGGATCTCTTGGTATCCCGCACCTCAGTCTAGAACATAATCAGCACAGGGGGATCTCCCGGGATGCCGTCCCGTAGTCCCAAATTAAAGCACACAACGATAGCCCAACACAAAGCTAACTCAGAACAAGTAATAGAAAAGCCTAGCCTAACATGCTTCACGTAATACAACCAAGACAGTTTAAGCACTTAAGCAAATAAGTCAAATAAACATGCTTCTCTAAACTAGCAGAGGATAAACTTGCAATTCAAAATAAACAGATAAGCACGAAGAACTCAATTTAAATACTTTAAGTAAAAATGGATTTCCACCAATTAGCTCAAGTACGCGCTCGTCACCTCACGTACAAGGCATTCAATTACCAAATATCATATCCTAAGGGGAAAGGTCCCCCACACAAGGTTAGACAAGCCACTTACCTCGAATCGGCTCTAAAATCAATCAGAAATCACACTTTTGCTACGGGTATCCGACTCTAAATGTCCCAAATCTATTCAATTCAATTACATATCGTAAATAACATCTCAAGCAATTGATTCTACTACTAAATTCAAAGACAAGACGCGAAATTATGTAAAATGACCAAAATTCCCTTCAGGACAATGCCTTGGAATCGAATAATTTTTACATTTTCAGAACCCTCGTATTCTCACGAGTCTAACCATATAAAAATCTCTCAAATCGGAGGTCAAACACCCACTCAAAACTCAATAGTTTGCTCTAAGAAGTTTCACCCAATTTTTCCAACTTTTGATCCCAAATTCAAATTTTAATGATGGATTTAGCTACAAAATAATGAAATATAACTAGAAGGGATTAAGGAAACGTTACCCAATAATCTTATCTTCAAAATCCTCTGAAAATCGCCCTTCCCCGAGCTCAATTTGATTTTTCTAACTTATGAAATCAAACCCTCGAATTTTCAATATCTGCACAGGCATTTCCGCTTCTACGGTCCCGCTTAAGCTTAAACAAGCCGCTTCTGCGATCTTCAATTAAATGTCCAGGACTGCATCTGCGATAAAGAAGCCGAATGTGCGAAAGCGCATCTACGAGGGACAATCCGCTTCTGCGGAAACGAGGGGGCCACTGGGCTTCGCTTCTGCGGTAGATAAGCCACTTCTGCGGCTCCGCTTATGCGGGAGAAGAACCGCTTCTGTGGTTTCTGAGGGAAAGGGGCAATAGCTACTTCTGCGGCCATCTAGCCGCTTCTGCGGTGCTGCATTTGCGGTTCCCAAGCCGCAGATACAGAAATACCAGAAGCAGCAAGAAATCAGTTGCTGCACACTTCTCAAATTCTTCCGTTAACCACCCGAAATCAACCCGAGACTTTAATCAAAAGCACCAATAACACCTAATACCTCATTCAAACTTGTACCAATCTTCAAAACACCTAAAACAACGTCGGAAACTCGATTAAATCACGGATTTGAGCCTAAGAACTTTAAATTTCATCAAAATACACTTTCGATCAAAAACCTAACCAAAACACATCCGAATGATCTGAAATTTTTCACACACATCCCAAATGAAATGACGGAGCTACTACAACTTTCGAAATTTCAATCCGACCCTCGGATCAAAAACTCACTATCGGACCCGAAACTTCGAAAATTCAAACTTCAACATTTCAAGCATAAATGAGCTACACACTTCCAAAATACATTCCGAACACGCTCCCAATCCCAAAATCACCTAATGGAGCTAACAGAACCATCAGATTTCCATTCAGAGGTTGTCTTCACACTGTTCCGACTACGGACCACTTTTCAATACTTAAGCTCTCATTTAGGGACTAAGTGTCCCAAAACTCTCTAAAACCCAACACCGAACGTCCCGGCAAACCAAAATAGCAGAAATGAACTTAGTGAAAATAGTTAATACAGAATCGGGGCATTAATTCTTAAGACGATCGGCCGGGTCATCACAGGTTAATAGTATATCCCAACTTCCTAGACAGACTTATATGGCAATGAATAAAAAAAATACTCATTCGTGCTTTGTGTTTACTCAAAATCGAGCAATTTAATCTTGAAACTCTCATATTAAAGCGAGAAATAAATAATACATAGAGCCCGTTTGCATTAGCTGATTGTAAATAGCTAATAAGATTGAATTGCTAAAAAGTATTTTTAAAATAAAATTGATTTGTTAAATAAGCATTTATGTATTTACTTATAGAAGATGATAGTAAGTCGTTCTTTTGTCAAAATATCTCAAATACCCATAATTATTTTTATAAAAAGTTATAAATTAAAAAGTTTCTTCATAAAGAAAACGATGAACAACGAATATGGAATGAAGAGAAAGTTAGGCTTTTTGTTTTAAGAAAAGTACTTTTTGAATTAAAAAATATTCTTAAAGATAAAAGCCTTGGTCAAACTAAAAGCGGAGAAAATGCATAAGCATCCCCTCATCCGGATTTCCAACTACACACTTTATCTTTGTGTGAATCCTATCCTCCCCCCCCCCCCCCCACTTTTTTTAAATAGAATAAATACCACCCTAAAAATAGACAACCAAACTCTTGGCAAGTGGTGAACTACACGCTCTACCACATGTATATTTAGCACTTTTTTTAAAAAAAAAAATTCTTCTTTTTTAAATCCTTTATTTTATTTCTTATTATTCTCATTTTTTTCGTTATTTCATTTCTTTTTTTTTTGGTCACCGGCGGCATAAAACGATGCTCGTCAGAATTTCAAGGACACTATTTATTCTGGTGAAGAAAAAATTTCCAGCGACAGATTTTTATCCCCATCTGAGTGTGTTTGCCTTGGAAGATTTTAAGATGACGAATTTTTTTCCCCAAATCTGAGTGTATTTTGCTTTGCTTATGTATAGATCTTTTTGAGAGTTTAATTTGTGTGTGAAAGTGATAGAAAGAGGAAAAAGAAAAAAAAACGGTTAGACAAAGTCGTTGGTGAATGACTATTCGCCTGAATTAGAGAAGAAACGAAAAAATAAGTAAAAGAAAAAAGACAAAAAAAAAGGAAAAGGAAAAGGAAAAAAAAGTAAGAAAGAATGGTAAAAAACAAAAAGAAAAATCTGAAAATCGTTTTTCCTTGCTTCTCACTCTCCCAAGGAGAGTGAAATACATATACTCTGCCACATCAGCTTTAAGTGCGCAAATAATTCTATTTTAAAATAGTTTAAGGGGGTAATAAAAATATCGCAAAGGTAGTGTGTGTAGTTTGGAATCCGGGTATAGGTCGGGGGTTACTTATGCATTTTTTCCTAAAAGTGCTTATAAGCTAAAAAGTCATAAGTTGAGGGTGACTAACTTATGACCTACGTTTGATTTAAGCTTATAAGCACTTTGAATATTTACCCAACACATCAATAAACTAAAAGGTGGTTTAGCCAAACACCATCATAATCACGCAGATAAACTAAAAGGTACTTTAGCCAAACACCATCATAATCACGCAGATAAGCTAAAAGGTACTTTAGCCAAAAACCCTCATAATCATTGATTATGTGCTAAAAGCTTATATGCAAAACATATATCTTGCATTCATTTATTATTTGGTGCAAATACATAATGCGAATATTTGTTTTTCATGTTAACCAGCTTACCGTAACTGGATGAGCAGACCCCACATATATAGACGCCAACAATGAATCAAAAGGCTACATAATTTATGGACAAAAAAAGGCTGCTGCCCGGTGAGTGAGGAATAGCTAGTATAAAATCAATTAATGCAACTGGGGATTGATTTTTTTTTTTTTTTTAAATTAATTACAACGACCCGGGCTTTCCCCTCCTGTGGTGATGGGGATTTAACATTGACCGCTACCTTATTTATTATAAAACCAAGAAAAGATACAATAAGAGGGGTACATAAAACCAAAACCTCCCGATAAAATTACATAATTGAAAATCTACAAATAAGACATATCTAATACATAGAGCAGATCCAACAATGGAGTCATATGATCATATATTTGTTATATGTGCTTATATGTCAAAAAGAAAATAAAACTCTTTTCGCCTCATTGTGGACATAAAAGCACTTTAATGGCATACAAATAAAGTTAGCTACCTTACATACAAAAGCAGACTATCATCTCGCAACAAAATGGTTCTTGACAACTTTATGTAATTAGGCAATTGTATGCTGTCAAGTTTATAATATCCGAAAGCCTGCTTAGGGAGATTAATGTCATTGAAGATCATAGTCTCATGGCTTCATTATTTAGCGAGTATGTCTGCATTAGATTCTCTGTAGCAATGCCTAATAACACTGTTATGAGTTTGTATGAGTTGTTGTGCCTCTTTGATGATACTATCGATTTGCCAGGGTGGTTTCAAAGTATTCTTCAACATATCGATAACCACTTTGGAGTCACATTCAAGTATAATTCTATCATATCCATTTGATTGACACCACCACAAAAGCCCTAGAAGTCGATGCTAAAAAGTATTAGCGGCAACTTTTGTATCGCCACAAGAAAAACCATAACTGAAGATTATTTGTGGCGACATTTATCGTCGCCACTAAAAGAACATATTTTGGAGTTGCCACAAAAGGTTGGGAAAAATGCTACAAAAAATTGTTCCATAAGAACAAATATTAGATGGGTCGCCACTATATATTCACCTTTAGCAGCGACTACTGTCGCCACAAAATATATTTATGTTCAGTGGCAAGATTATGTCACCACTATAAATATTCTTTAGTAGCGACTAATATTGCCATAAAAAATATTTGTGTTAAGTGGCAAGATTATGTTGCCACTATAAATGTAATTTAGTAGCAATTAAAGTGGCCTTTAACCATGAAAGACACAATGTTTTCTGTAGCGCTTAAAGTCACTGCAAAAGAAATTGACCTTCTGTGGCAACTTATCTATCGCAACAGTTACTAATTTTTTGACAAAACTATGTCGCCACTAAAAGCTATTTTCTCAGCCATTATAACGACCAAAATTATATACATTTCCATATCAGTAGGAAACTAATTCTCTCAAATTTCATATAGAGATATTCATATCAATTGACTATCAATATTAAAGCAACCAACAATGCTTGACAAACACCAAAAGAATTTCTCAAGCCAAATATTACAAATATTATCATTACTAAAAAGTCAATTACATATATACTACCCGACACTTCATTGTGCATCGTAATTGTACGCATATACATATCCCAAAAAAGACAAAATATTAAGTGCCTTGTAACTTCTCCTTGCTCGACACCATGCTTGAACCACTGTTTAATTGCCTTGTCCCTGCTAGACAAAAGGAATATATATATATATAAGGAACATGATGAGATTTGTTATATCCAAATACTATCAAAATTCTAAGAATTTTCAATCTATGTCAAAGGAAAGCCGGAAATTGTTGCAAAAGTTGTCTAAATTGTTGCAGCAAAAACAGAGAAATATATTTAAATCTTAAATTTGATTAAAATTTCCCATCAGTATCTTTAAATCAAGGAGAAGATCACAATTGTGACCAATAGCCTCTTTACATGCACAAGGTAGGGGTAAGGTCTGCCTACACACTATTCTCCCCATACCTCACTTTATGAGAATAAACTTAGTATGTTGTTGTTGTACACTATACGTGTTCTATTCTAATCTTTGTACCAAAACAAAACACAACAGAAGCACGTGTTATCCATCAGTTTTAGACCAAGCTTTTGGATTCAATTAGCGATCCAACCTATTGCATTGAAGCAGATAGGAACCAATTGCGATTACATAGATTTTTTCGTGTACATTGAAGTAGTCAAAGTCTAAGCACAGAAGACTAAGTGACATATGAAGTATGGCGAATATATACTTTATATTCATTTTACTCTAATTCATTCCAATATCAATTGAATGAGTCTCTAATTGTCTGAAAATGTAATATTATGGATACATTGAAGCATCAAAGAAGCTCTATTGCAAATAAGTAGAACTAGACCAGCTAGCAAATAAACCAATTACAACTACTTAAATAGTTTTAACAAAAAATCAGCTTTAAAAAAAAAAAAATCACCCAAACTCTTGCTGAGACAGAGAAAAGTCTTTATTGCATAAGCAACTCAAATACTAGTCCCATTACTCAAAAATCAACAAAAAGGCAGAAAACATAAATCTTCCAAAATCTACCACAAAACCTAACAAAGTTCAAATTTTTATAGTATCTTTCTGATCATTATCATCTTCACATCCATCAACCAAACTCACTCATCTTATACTTCTTCATACCCTCCACAGCAGCTGTTCTAAACTACTATCGATGAGTATTTGTATTTTGTAAGGAACTGCTAAAGAAGCAAATTTTCATGCCAAGACTCATTGCCATACCCAAAAGAAGTAGAATTAGAGCCGTTAGCAGCTAAAACAATTACAAGTACTAAAATAATCAATGAAAAATCAGCTAAATAGAGGGAGGAGGAACAATTAACCAAAAGTCTTCTCAGCCAGAGAAAAGCCTCTATTGCATAAGAGGCTCGAATTCTAAACTTGAGTTGGTCCCATTACTCAAAATCAAGAAAAAAGCATAACATAAAATCATCCAAAATCTACCACGAAAACTAACAAAGTTAAAATTTCTGTAACGAACCCTAAAGAAAAACATTCAAAACAAGACTGATACCCATACCCACAATAGCTAAATTATAACAGCTAGCAACTGAATTACAAGTAGTAAAAGAATAACGCAAGAATCAACTAAAAAGAAAGAAACAATAAAGCAAAATCTAAAATTGAGCTAGTCCCATTACTCAAAATCAAGTAAACAAACAAAACATAAAATCTTCCTAAATCTAAAGTACTATAGAAGAGTACTCCTATTTCATAAGGAACTGTTAAAAAAGAAGCAAACTTTCATGCCAAGACTGATTGTCAGACCCAAAATTCCCCAACAAAGTAGAATTATACCAGCTAGCAACTAAACCAATTTCAACTACTAGAATAATCAACGAAAAATCAGCTTAGAAGAAGAAAAAACAAAACAAACGACAAACTCTTGATCAGACAGAGAAAAAGCTCTATTGCATAAGTAGCTCAAATTCGAAACTTAAAGTAGTCTCATTACACAAAATCAAGTAAAAAAGTACTTCTCTTCACCATTGATTTTTGTAAAGAACTTTTAGAAAGAAGCAAAACATCCACAGCCAAGACTAATTGCCATATAACCAAAATTCCTCAACGAAGAAGTAGAATTATAACAGCTAGCAACTAAACCAATTACAACTACTTAAACAATCAACAAAAAATCAGCTGAGTAGAAGTAAAACAACTAACCAAAAGTCTTGCTCAGCCAAAGAAAAGCTCTAGAGCATTAGAGGCCAAGTCTCATTACCCAAAATCAAGAAGAAAAAAAGCATAACATAAATTCTTCCAAAATCTACCTCAAACCTAACAAAGTTCAAACTTTTATTCACTCCAGTAACTTTTCAAACTTTTATTCACTCCAGTAACTTTTTTATGACCGAGCTATCCGTTAGGAAACCAAAACAGCTGGCAACTAAGTACTTAAACAATTAACCAAAGATCAGCTAAAAGACGAATCAACTAAACAAGTATTGCTCTATTGCATAAGTAGAGCAAATTCTAAACTTGAGCTAGTCCCATTACTTCGGGAAAAAAAAAGCATAACATAAGCTCAGGGCCAACATAAGCATAGCAGGAACATAGGTGAGAAGGAACAATTCCTCCACTGATGTTACTCATTGCAGAAAGTCACAAGTTCAGGGCCAACATAAGCATAGGAGATTAACCACAAGGCAAACCAACCTTACGTACTAAAATAAGAGATACTAACACAATACGTACTAATACCAACCTTTTTGTTGAAATACAACGAACACATTACTAAAACCAGAGATACCAACACATTACTAAACCCCTATACATGTAGTCACTACAGAAGGAAGGAAGAAGAAATGTCGAGAAGGAAGAAGAATTGATAAGAAAGAGCGGAGCAA
>MU773408.1:10011-87648 GCA_026770625.1 Nicotiana glauca
AAAACTGGAGCTCTGTTTAAATTTGGAACTTTGTTGCTGGGATTTGTTTGTTAAACCTCGCATTTGGATTTGATACTTCTATTCAATCAAACTTATTTGTTGGAACATTTGGTCGCTGTTGATGTTGTGAATCTGTTCGAATTTGGTCTCTTATAATGGTATTTGATGATTTGTTGAGGGAGAAAGCAAGACAGCCTTATGAGTAATGTTTCTCTGAGCATTCTTTGAAGGTAACTAATGTTGTGCATCTGCTGTGTAAGTTATAGTATTGAGTTGGTTAATTGTTTAAGAAACAATAGAGGTTAAAATTGGTTATCACTGAAAATGGCTATTGCTGCAATTTCCAAAGGAGGCTGTCACTGTGAGTTATTTCACAGTTACACTGACTTAGCCAATTCGTTTTTTTTTAAAATACCATCTGATTGAAATGCAACAGATATTTAGGCCATTGAGTTAGGTAGTGCATTTGAGCTAATAGGTGTTACCTCTTGTTCAAATGTGGACTTGAACTCGGAGCCCAAATTCTTTGCTCACGTTGAATAAATATTAAGACTATATTAGGAGTATAAGGAATTAATTCGCGAATATAGAAATTGGACTTCTAATTAGGTAGCGGGCTCAAGCTAAAAGGTATTCCCTCTTGTTTGAGCTCAGACTTGAATTAAGAGTTCAAATTTATATCTACGGATTAATTAAACTTTAGAGATAAAAAATAGAAAATTTGGTTACTTTAGTTTGGCCTTTAATAATAAAAATGAGACGAGCCTCGCCAAATAAAAATACAATTGCGGGGCCCTCATTAATTACTTAAATTAAAAAATACTTAGAGATTCGGGACGGGTCATTTAGCAAATTTTACGGCCTTCCCAAAAGATAATAACACGTTAGTCTCTTTAGACGCGATTTTAATAAAATTACATTCCTAAACTCGGGTGTGCATTTCATGCGACCCAAATCCAAATCCTAAAACGTTGAATAAGAATGTGTCGAGGATCCGGGTGCATTTCATGTGACGTGATCAGAAAATATGTTCTTAAATGATGTTCACTTTCTTAAATAAAATAATTTGATAAAAAGCGGTGGTTAATTCTAAAAAATGCACAAATAGGATAATATGTATTAAAATCAAATATTTTAGCCAAGTATGACAGTTGAGCGACCGTGCTAGAACCACGGAACTCGGGAATGCCTAACACCTTCTCCTGGGTTAACAGAATTCCTTACTTGAATTTCTGGTTCGTGACTGTAATACAGAGTCAAACCTTCCTCGATTCGGAATTCAAAAACGGTGACTTAGGACACCATAAATCTCCCAAGTGGCGGCCCTGATTCTTAAATAAAAACGAATCCCGTTTCGATTGTCCTTAAAATGAAAAAACTCCTTTATTACTATATCCCTTCCTGGGGTGTAGTAAAAGCCGATAAAGCCTTTCGAAAAAAGGAGGTGTGACAATGACCAAAGGTGGCCGTTTATGCAAAGTCAGCCTTTCGGCGTCCCTTTCGGGAACATTCGGTAATATTTGACAAAAGCGGCATCATCCGACTTATTTATGACAAAAATTAAAATTGGACATTGTTTTGGCTATTTTTTCAAAAGGGGAGGTTGGACCCGATGAGGGTTGCCTACGTATCTCACATCCGGTGAGAATCAAACCAGCGTAGTTCTGCCATATAACTGAATTTGAAAACAAAACACATTTTTTTCTCCCTTTTTTTATTTATTCGTTTTTTTTCCAAATCATTGGCAAATAAAACGAATTTTTTAATTTTATTTTAAAACACAAACTATTTTTGAAAACCAAATCACATTTTTCCTTTATTGGCAAATGAAGCAGGATATTTTTTTTTTTGAAAACGTTTTTTTTTCAGTGGAAAATAAAACAAACTATTTTGAAAAATAAAACTTTTTTTGACACATAAAACAAACTATAAAAACATTTTTTTTTCTTTTCGCTGGCAAATAAAACAGACTATTTCAAAATAAAATTTCTTTTTTTTTCTTTTCATCGGCAAATAAAAATAAAATATATATATATGTTTTTTCCATTTTCTCAAAATTTTGGCAGAGTTTCGACACTACTTGGGCATTGGTTTTTTTTTCTAAAAATGAGTAGTTATCTCTCAACATGGTTATTTTTCTCTTCTTTTTTTCACAATTTTTCAATATTCCCAAATTCAGAAACCGGTCAACATGCAAGTCCGAAGCAAATAAATGCACAAGTAGCAAGTAAGATGCATCAAGATGGTCTTTTTATTTCGGGTGCACCTGTCCTAGACGGACCCAACCCCTGTGTTGAGTCCCCTAAGTCAAATGCACATGATGCAAACAAACATTCCTACTAGGGATCCGACATGAGGCTTTGTTATTCTAGGTTTAAAACCTGGGTTTATTGTTCTAGACATGGCTTACCCGAGCGGACAACTCGAGCCGAGGAGGGTCAGTGTACCGGTAGCATTGCTTTCCGGCTTAACTGGTGGTGCTCCCCACCTAAAATATGTGTGACTAAAATCCTTCACCGGGTGCTAGGCACCTCGGCTATCTCAAAGAAAGCGGGCTATGTCAAGCAAATACCCAATTTTATTTTCAAGAAGACTCAGAGGGGGTGCGTGAGAAGAAAATTTATATACACAGTTCAAAATTATCAAAGCGGTAAAAAGTAATATTTAGCACATTTAAAACATATAATAAAGATCGGATAACAAATAAGCCAAATACAACAGTTATTCCAAGCTCGAATTCTTAAACCCCGAACCAGTGGTTCTGGGTCAATTGTCCCCAGCAGAGTCGCCAGAGCTGTCATACCTCCTTTTGGCGCTACTGCACCCCGCGAAGGGTGTAGTAAAGGGAGTTTTTCCAATTAAAGGACAATCGAAACGGGATTCGTTTATTAAGAGATTCAGAGTCGCCACTTGGGAGATTTATGGTGTCCCAAGTCACCGGTGGAATCCCGAATCGAGGAAAGGTTTGACTCTATTTAACAGTCCGCGAACCAAAAATCCGGATAAGAAATTCTGTTAACCCGGGAGAAGGTGTTAGGCATTCCCGAGTTCCGTGGTTCTAGAACGGTCGCTCAACTGTCATATTTGGCTTAATTATCTGATTTATACATGCTTTAACTTATGTGAAATTTTTTACTTTTAACCGCTTTTATTCAAATTATTAAAGAAAATTGAACGTCGTTTAAAATACGTCTTCGGATCGCGTCACATGAAATGCACCCGCAATCCTGAACACATTGGACTCGACGTTTTGGGATTTGCATTTGGGTCGCATGAAATGCACACCCGAGTTTAAGAAGGTAAGATTATTAAAGACGCGCCTAAAGAGACTAACGCCTTATTATTTTGGGGAAGGTCGTAAAATTTGCTAAACAGCCCGTCCCGAAAACTAAGTATTTTAATATATACACTTATGAGGGCCCCGTAGTTTGTGCATTTTATTTGGTGAGGCTCGTCTCATTTATTTTAAAAGGATCACCCTAAAGTGACTACATTTTTTTTTTGTTCGTCTCTAAAAATTAAAGAAGAAAAAGTCCTAATTGATTTACATGCTTGACAAGCTTGGGCCTCTTATTAGTTATTAGATTACAATAGATGCTACCGGAAAATTACACTCGAACTTGTAAAAATGAAAAATTATTCCGTGCCTTATTTTATAAGCGAACTACTAAAGCTGAAATTATAATATGCATACGAGATTGACAAAAATATTAAAACAAATTAACCATTCTCTAATTAACTTAAACTAATAGTATTAGATGAATTGAACTGTTGGAATTAACTATGTGTAATACAAAAGCCATTTTTTTGAATTTAATACATCAACGCTTACAAACTGACATCTTGCTAACGTTCATCACTAACATTAGTTATTAACATTATTCAAATTGCTATTTAAAATGACGTTATTTACTCAAGTGGCCTCGCAATTTCAGAACTAGACACATTAAACCAACATGCTGATTTCCATTTGAACTATTTGAACCTGTAAACTATTTAACGGCTAGCTGGAAATGCATTAACTACACTATATTTCATAACTAGTAATCAACAACTAAGATTAATTACAATGGATATTCACATATTTGTATAGATAGATTCAACATTCCAATTTATACACTTATAAGTCAGTTGCAAGTAAAAATTCTACTCAATATTCAGTTAAAGATTCGAGAGAAATCAAAAGGAAACTTGATAGCATTTCATTTCATCTCCAATTTCAGGTTTACATCAGTACATGATTTCAGAGTGTGTACCTGAATAATGAAAAATAGAAGGAGGAGGAGTAGTCAGCAGTAGTAACACTGCAACAATAAAAACAGTAGTGCAACAAGAACGCAGGAATCAACCAGCTTGAAACCCGAACCCAAACTTGCTTAAAACTTTTCTACTGAATTTCTCAAGATCTTTTCGATTTCTTCTTCTGATTTTTGTATATTCTGTGTATATCCCCTGGATTTTTCAGAATGTTTCTTAACGTTTTTCTTGTTCCTCCTCCCTTTTTTTTTTCTTGAACCCCAAATTATCCCTTCTATTTATAGCAAAAATTTCGAAAATTTCAGATTTCCTTTTATTTATTTATTTTTTTTAATTTTTTAATTAAAAGAAATCCCACTTATTTTTTGCTTTTTATTTTTTATAAAATAAATCCCCACCTTTCTTTGATTTTATTTTTTAAATTACAACTTTAATTACTTTTATTTTTTAATTTTCCACTTTCTTTTATTTTTTAAAAGAAAAAGGCCACTTTCTTTTACTTTTTTTTAAAAATTCAAATTTCTTTTAATTTTGATTTTTTTTTTAATTTTCAGCCACTTTTAACTTTTATTTTTTTAATTCCAATTTTCTTTCCCTTTTCAATTATTTAAAACCAACCGAAATAAAAAATTATTTAATATTTTTGGAATTTTTTTAAAAAAAAATTAATTTTAATAATAATAATAATAATAATAGTAATAGTAATAATTGACCTTTTAAAATTTATATTTTTATCTTATATATAAAAAAAATGAAACAAAAGCTAAAATACATAGAGTGAAAAATCTAAATACGGTCAAAAATTAGGTGTTCACACTCTCTTGTCCTCGGAATCTATACAAGTATGCAATAGACATTCGTCCACCATAAGATCCAACTGTGGGAAACATGGCAATGATCCTTGTACCATCTTGAGGGGAAACTCAAACCCTACTAGGAAAGTATTGGACAATGATCACAACCCAACCCTAAATGTTGACATGTTTAGTCCTACTAATTTCATAATATGGAACATTAGGGGAGGGAATAATAAAGATTTTAGAAGGAACTTTAGGGATCTTATGGATATCCACATGCCATGCATGGTAACCCTACTTGAGACTAGAATGCAAACTCATGCTTCACTGCTGAACGAGTTTGGTTTTTCCGAGCTAATTAAGTTACCAACAGATGGACAAGCTGGGGGCATGGTGATTCTTTGGGATCACACCAAAGTGAACGTCCACAATGCTGTGCGTAGGAACCATGAAATTCATGCAACTATTGAGGTATGACCTACCAATTTTAAATGGCTATTCTCCTTTATTTATGCTAGTACTAATATTGTAGATAGAGATCATATGTGGAATAACCTAAAAAATATAGTTGATTGTCATAGTGGCCCATGGTTAGTAGGTGGAGATTTTAACGATGTGTTTAGTGCTAATGATAAAATAGGCGGGAGACCCCTTAATCGTAGACGGGCCTTTAAGCTCTGGAATAATATAAAATACTGTAAATTACAAGATTTAGGATACAAAGGATGCAAGTATACTTGGCCTAATCGTAGGTTTGGTAACAATAGTATAATCATGGAACGTTTAGATAAAACTTTTGGTAACAATGAGTGGATACGGTATTTTCCAAACGCCTTTATTACTCATCTACCTAAGACCCATTCTGATCATAATCCACTATTCATTAACCTTATTCCTAAAAAGTGTCATTAATTGGACAAACCATTCTGATTGGAACCATTCTGGTGCAACCACCCATACTTTAAAACAATCGTTAATAGCACTTGGTGTAGCAATTCTTATAACCAAGCATTGTCCACCTTTAAAGATACTGTCATCAATTGAAAAAAATAATACTTTTGGGGACATTTTTAAAAATAAAAGTCGCATTCTTACAAGACTTAAAGGAATCCAAAATTCTCCATCATACTATTATAGCACCTTTCTTCAATATTTAGAATCTACACTAATTCAGGACTATAATAATATTCTTCGAATTGAGGAGGATTACTGGAAGCTACGCTCTAGAATCCACTGGTTAAACGAGGGAGATGCTAATACTAAATTCTTCCATATCATGGCCACCAACAGGAAAAGAATCAATAAAATTATTTTCTTCAAAAACGACGATGGTATGTGGATTGATAATCCTGAAGATATAATTAATCACACAAAAGACTACTTTGAAAAACCTTTCACAACTTCTCATAACAGTAGCAACTGGAGACATATTAAGGATGGTCCTAGGTGTTTCATTAATCTAGATTTATCCTCCCTAGATGCCCCGTTACAAACTCTGAAATTATAAAAGCCTGTTTTTCTTTTAAGTCTTATAAGGCACCCGGGCCTGATGGACTTCACCTCTCTTTCTTCCAAAAATATTGAAATATCGTTGGTAATTCTGTTACTAGTCTTTGTCAAGATGTTTTCAAGACTGGTACTATTCCTGAAAATATTAATGATACTTTGCTTTGCCTAATTTCTAAGATTCCTAACGCTAATAATTTAAAAAATTTTAGACTTATAGGCCTATGCAACACTATCTATAAAATTATTACTAAGATCATTTCAAGTAGGCTGAAACCCTTTCGAACAATATTATAAGCCCATTCCAAACTAGCTTCTTAAAAAATAGGAAAGCTTGCAACAATGCTATAATCATTCAAGAATTAATTCTTAAAATGAGCAAGTATCGTGGTAAAAAATATAGCATGATTTTAAAAATTGATTTGGAAAAGGCTTTCGATCGTCTTGAATGGTCCTTTGTCTATAGAGCCTTGAGATTTTTTAAATTTCCTCCGAATATTACAAAGCTCATAATGAATTGTATCTCATCTACTACAATAGCCATCTTAGTTAATGACACTAGAACTAGTTATTTTTTCCCAAGTAGAGGTATTAGACAAGGCGACTCTATGTCTCCGTATTTTATTTATTCCCTGCATGGAGATTCTCTCCACCCTAATTTACCACAAAGTTGATCTAGGGTGTTGGGAACCCGTTACTATTGACAATAAAAAGCACCAAATATCTCATCTCTTTTTTGCAGATGATCTAACCTTAATGGCACAAATTAATAAAAAATTAATAGGAGCCATTAAAGAGTTCCTTAACTCCTTTTGTCATCTATCAGGACAACCCATCAACAAAACAAAGTCCAAAATTATTATCTCTAAACACTGCCCTAAAACTACATAAGCTATCCTCTCACAAGTTCTTAATATCAAAATTAGTAATTCGTTCGGGAAATACTTAGGATTTCCTATTACAAGCTCTAAACCCAGGGCCAAGGACTTCCAATTTGTCCTCGATAATATGATTTCTAGATTAAGTACTTGGAAATCCAATTTAGTAAACATAGCAGATAGATGTACTTTGACAACCTCTTGTTTGAACTCCCTTTCAAATCACTTAATGCAGTACTCTCTTCTACCGACTAAGATTCTTAGTAAAATAGATAAGATTCAATGGGATTTTATATAGGGTACTAACGACACCTCAAAAAAACTTCATCTAATAAAATGGTACATCATAACACAAAACAAGAAGAAGGGTGGGCTAGGTTTACATGCTGCAAAAAAGAAAAACCTAGTAAGCCTGGCTAGTCTCACTTGGATACTTCTTAACAACACTCATATCTTAGGCCTTTATAGTACTAGGAAAGCTTCTAAAAATAACTCATTTATCTGGAATAGTATTGTACTAGGCTGGGAAGTATGTAGCAAAGGGATTACATGGTTGCTCATAAGTCCTCAACCTTGAGCGTGTGGAATAGTCGTTGGATCTCTCAATCTCCCACACTCCATTACTGTATTCAGGGTCCTCTTACCCTACAAGATGACACCCTAACCATAAAGAATATCTGGAAGCAAAACACTTGGAAGTTATCTAAGCTTTCAATGATACTCGAACCAGGTATCATTAATAAAATAAATGCTACATATCCCACTACAAAAACCTATGATACTCCTGTTTGGTCATGAAACACCAATGGTCTCTTCACTAGCAAATCATCCTACTCTCTCTTAGGCAACCAAATAGAGTGCTAAAAGGATTTTAAGTGGATTTGGGAGGCGAACTGCCCTAACAAGTTAAAATTTCTATTGTGGAAATGCTACCATGATAGGCTCCCAACAAGAAGCTTTTTACACCATATTGGAATAAACATTGATCCTATATGTTCTGCTTGCAAAACTAATAGGGAAACTATTAGGTATGTCTTTTTGGAATGCATGGCAGTAAAACAATTGTGGTCCCTCTTAGGAATCGATCCTAATAGTTGGAATGGTGTCAATAGTTGGTTAACACACATACGTGACCATACCTCTACTTTTAAAAATCGTACTATCACTTGGCAAGATTTATTTCCATTTGTTATGTGGACTATTTGGATTAACAGAAATAACAATTTATATAACAACTATACGCACATAGCTAGCCTCAAAAGTGCGATCAATTTAACAGTAGAGTATAAGCTTTTAACGAAAAAATAAAATATTACGACGGGCAAAATCCTAATAAACATTAAGTGGAGTAAACCCGCTAGTGAACTTATTAAGCTTAATATTGATGGTTCCTTCAATGAAGCCCAATCGCTTTGTGGATTTGTTGGAGTGTTCAGAGATAATAATGGCCAATGGATAGTTGGCTTCCATGGGAACACCCCAGGAACAACACCACTTCAGGCAGAATTAATGGCCTTGAAGACTGGCCTCCAGATTGCCATTAAATAAGGATTCACAAGTTTAGAAGTGATAGACTCAACTAATGTCATTACCTGTTTGGATAATTGAATGGTAATATTAAATGACATTATTCATGAGTGCAGGTTGTTAATGAAGCAGGTGAAGATTCAAGGAATACAACACACCTTCAGGGAGGCCAACAAGCCGGCACACATGCTGGCTAAAGAAGCACTGAGTGGTAACAACAACAGGGATCTTAATATTATCTACTATGCTCCTGATTTTCTAACCAATGTCTTATAATCAGACTATGAAGGCTTGACCTATGTAGTTAAGCATGTTAACAAAGACGTTTGCTCTAGACTAGTAGCATTTGGAAACAAAAATGTCCTTAGAGACATGTTGTTGGTTTGTAATAGCCAAGTAGGTAATGCCCTACCGAGCACTGTGAATAATGTTATCTCTACTATTATGTGATATATATAATATGATCCCTGTTAGTCAAAAAAACGTACATTCAAATTGTTTATTGCCGCAATCTTACCTTGCATCTTCAGTTAAATAAAAGAGAAAAGAAATATAATACAATGCGAACTCGAGTCAAGATTTAACTCTCGGCTCACTAAAGACGTAGAGATTGAATTTATAATTCATTACAAATGTTCTTTTAATTGTATATAAGATCAATAAGTAACACACATAATGTATTTGTATGATTATTTTCTTCTGCCAAATTGTAATTGTATACGGCTAAAATCGGAGAGTTCGATTTTATGATTATTATGACGCCCATCCCTAGAAGGCTCGAGGCACAACTTGAGGTTCGACCTCGAGGGTTCCCTATGTTCGACCCCGAGGCAGTGTAAATCGGTGGCTGTGATGGACAAGCGAAAAATTCCCAAGGCAAATGGTTAGAGCTGACCTGGTCTACAAGAACAGTACAAGTCCGTACCATGACATTAAATGGTTGTACCAGCCGCATATCTTTGTAATAAGTGCACTTGTACTATGTTAGGATTCCCCCTCCTATATAAAGGGGACCCTTATTATTTTGTAAGACACAAGATATTCAATACAAGAACAAAAACATTCTCTGCTCTTCAACTTAAACATATTCTACTATCCCTCCCTTGATTTCGTTGCTTACATTTATTATATTTTATTGATTGTTCTTCATTTATTACTCATCATTGATCATAAAGAGCCATCATCAAGGTCCTTAGAACCGTTAGTTCTTCATCGACCATCCTTAGTCTGACACTTTAGCCGACCTCGAGGCCCAGCGTAGGCCAGCTCGAGACCCCGATTCACGGCCATTCGGTTTGCATAACATACTGTCCTCAAGCTCTTATCTCATTTTTCTGACTCACACTTAGCATCTATCGCTTAATAACTAGCATTAAAATAAAGTACGTATTTTTAAAACCACAAAATCAAACTTAATTATAATTACCATTTTTAAGGTAAACGATAAATGATCATATTTTTGTCGTAGGAAGTGCTTGGTGTTTTTTCCTGATTAAAGAAGTTAAATTTAATTGGTCATGTGTGTCAGGATCGAAAATAATAAGGCGTCATGCTGAATCTAACAAAGTAACTCCTTGGTGCCGATAAATAAGATAACAAAAAGAATTATACTTAAAGATGCATAATATTTTAATATGGTTTAGTCAATTCACTTATATATGAGAAATTAATATATAAAAGACACTAAACACCATCGAGAGAATACTTTTCCCCTAAACGTGACTCTTTTGATGACTATATTGTGAATGCTATTGTGTTCTTGTGTGAAAGAGTGATCCTCAATTTATAGAGGTTCACAACTTTTTCCTTCAAGAAAGGGATGTCAAATATGGAAAAAAAATATTTTCTTTTTAGAAAAAATAAAATTAATTATGAAAATGTTTAAAATTAATTATAATAAACTAATTTTCTCTTCCTTCAACAAAAGATAAAATTTAAATATGAAAAAAAATCAGGACAAATTACTAACCATGTGTGGAGCAGTGGAAGATAGGATGTTCTCTTTAATTTTTTATTTGCTTGTTTTAGTTGTTTGTTTGTTTGTTTGGTCATGAAATGACTGAAATACCCTCCATATTTTAATGACTTGAGAATGGTTCTGATATGAGGGAAATCCCGTAATCTTATCCTCTATGCTCAAACTTGTCACACTGCCACCATATACTAACAGAAAAAACAGAGAAATTTAATAGGAAAAATAAAAAGAAAGGAAAAAAAAAACAAAAGAAAAAAGAATGGCAACTGTGTGCCTCTCAAATCCTAAATCTTTTCTTCCTTCTCTTCAATCATCTTCTTTGTCCAATTTAACAGTCCAAAAAATCAGTGTTAAGAGACAATTAATTGTGTGCAAAGCAGAAAATAATGTACCTTGTTTTAATCCTTTAATTATTAGCAAAAGAAGCCTGTCAATTAGCATTGCATCGAGTTTATTGCTATCTTTAACTGGTAATGGCAATTTTAATGCTAATGCTGCAATTTTAGAAGCTGATGAAGATGATGAGTTGATGGAAAAAGTGAAAAAGGATAGAAAGAAAAGGCTTGAAAGACAAGGCATTATCAATTCCTCTACTAAGGAAAAAGGTAAAAAAAAATATCTTTTCTTGTTTCTTGAAAATCTCCCTAGTAAAATTAAGTATAGTTTGAATAGTTGGTATGTGATATATTTACTGAAGCACCCCTTATTTGGTGGTTAAGTTTTGTTCAGAAAAAGCACCCCGCGTTAACGCAGGGTTCGGAAAAGGACGGGACAAGTTAATGCAAGCATTAGTGACTGTTTTTATGGCTCGAACCCGTGACCTATAGGTCATACGGAGACAACTTTACCATTGCTCCAAGTTTCACTGGTTCACGCAGTGTCCGGGGGAGGGCCGCATCCCAAAGAGTGTGATGTAGACAGTCTAACCTAATGTAAGCATTAGTGGCTGGTTCCACGGCTCGAACCCGTGACCTATAAGTCACATAGAGAGAACTTTACCATTGATCTAAGGCTTACTGGTTCACGTAGTATCCGGGAAAGGGCCACACCCCAAGGGGCGTGATGTAGACAGCCTAACTAATGCAAGCATTAGTAGCTGGTTCCACGGCTCGAATCCATTACTTATAGAGCACACAGAGGCTACTTTACCGTAGGCTCCACTCAGTGGTTAAGTTTTGTTTATGGGAATAATCCTTGGAGTTGTACAATATGCCTATAAAAGTACAGGTTGGACATTGAGATATAGAGAATTCAAAAGTTACCCAATTAAAGTGAATATTAGGTTCAGTTGTTTCCCAAGTTTCAGCATTGTACTGCAGTTGATAATATAATGTTCTTTGTTTTCATATCAGTAAGTTGGTAAAATAAAGATGCGACTGGTTTTTGTTTAAAATGTTGTTCGCAGAATGAGAAAAGCAACAAAAAACCCAGTGTATTAGTTATATATTTGCCATATTACCATATTTAACTTAGTATTATAGTTGAACATTTGATTACCAAATTTCGAAAAGGAAACTATATTGTTAATTGACTAGTCTGTATTGTACGAAGGGGAGCTTTGACGTAATCGGGAAAGTTACTACCCATATGACTAGGAGTTCACGGGTTCGAACTGTGGTAACAATTTCTTGCAGAAATGCAAGGTAAGACTGAGTACAATAGACTCTCGTGGTCCAGCCGTTCCCCAAACCCCGCACATAGCGGGAGCTTAGTGTACCGGGCTGCCCTTTTACTAGCTTGCATTGTCTTAAGCGTTAAGTATAGTATGATAATGAGAAACCAACCTAGTTATTTAGTTTCATCTTTTAATTTATGGATCGCAATCAAGTTTATTTTATCAGAAAAGAATGCAACACCAGAAAGTTCCTAAGTTCGGATGCCAAATTGTTTGAGTAGTCAGTTCCGTGAATCATCTTAGGTAGATAATGAAGTGTCAGAGCTACAGAGGTATAGAATTTTAGTCTTGGTTGCAGTTAGACTTGAATCTTGATGTATACCTGAAAACATGGTACTTTTCTAACCAGGAAAAATGGCTTAATAATCTTATTGCATGCAATTAAAACTAGACTATGTCATTGCTTAATCTGTTAATTAATGAAATCTTGCAGTAATGTGAAGGTTTGGACTTCGAATCTTTGGTTTTTGAAGGAGAGCCTCGGCGTAACTGGTAAATTAGTTGCTGCCATGTGATCAGGAGGTCACGGCCACGGGTTCGAATCGTGGAAACAGCCTCTTGCTGAAATGTAGGGCAAGACTGCATACAATAGTCCTTTGTGGTCTGGTCGCGGTCCCCGCGCAGAGCGAGAGCTTAGTGCACCGGGCTGCCCTTTTGCAGTAACGTTAAGAAGTTTTGAAGTAGAGATTTGTTAGCTCTCATTTAATATAAACAATATACAATGGTGCAGGGTACTTGCAAGATTTGGTATACAAGCTCAGTATAGTAGGTCAAGCAATAGAGAAGAATGATTTATCAGCCGCAAGTTCAGTTCTTGGCCAAAGCACTGATGCAGATTGGGTTCAGAAAGTTAATTCAGCATTCAACAAGGTTTTTTTAGTTGGTCTTTCCCTTCCAAGCTCATATTTCTTCACATTGTCTATTTTGCAAATGATGTTCATGTGCACTGAATATTGTTTTCCTCGCGTTGTTACAGTTTAGTGGTAGCGATGAGGAGAAAACAGAGATTGATTCCTTCAATTCTTCGCTATCTTCTCTAGTTTCATCAGGTAATGTTTCCCTTGAGATTCCAGTAATCATAAGATCTTAGAAAATTTTCTTTAGTTCTTATAGTGGTGGTGTCCAGACTAGCTTGTGGCACCTCGACAATTCCACTAGATACATGTTGACTCTCACTAGCGCAGTATCAGGCAACTCTGCGCACTAAAGCTTAGGGCATATATCTGGCGTTTTTTGTCACTGTCGGAATTTGAACTCTGGTCTCCCATGGTTTTCTCCCACTTTATTAACTACTCGACCACACCCTCGGGTGCCATAAGATCAAGAGATAAGTTCTTTTGTTCAAAGAAATTAACCATTTTTCTTGTTTATTCTGTATTATGCAGTTACTAAGAATGATATTGAAGGAACAAAGACAGCTTTTTTGGCATCAGCAAGCGCATTTGAGAAATGGACAACATTAACAGGATTGATTGAAGAGCTAAAAGGGCTATGAAGCAAAAGGAATTATCATTTCCCTCTTGTATCTGATACCTATTACTATATGAGAATTGAGTAAATTTGGTCCATGCCAACATGTTTTCACCATTGACATTACTTTTACTGTTTATGTATCCACAAAGTTATAATCTTTTTCAGTGTTTTTTCCTTCTGTAAAATGAAAAATATACAATGTATTTGAGTTTCAGTTGTAGCTAAATCTCTGAGTAAAATGACTAGACTATTGTTATCAGTTTTTCTTTTTTCTTTTGCTTCTGCCAGTGCACTTCAAACAATCACCGGTACACAATTTGAATGGGAGCCTTGGCGTAACACCAGGAGATCATGGGTTCGAGCCGTGGAAACAGCCTCTTGCAAAAATATAGAATAAGGCTGCATATAATAGACCCTTGTGGTCCGGCCCTTCCTCGGACCCCGTGCATAGCGGGAGCTTAGTGCACCGGGCTGCTCTAATCTGGATATTTTATTGCTTTTGAAAAGGGAACAAGCTATTAAAGCATTGCAGCTGTAACAACCCAGCCCACTAGTGATATTGCTCGCTTTAGACCTAGGCCCGCACGGGTTTAAAACGCGTCACTAGGGCCTAAGGCGTGTTAACTTATATACTCAGCATCCCTCTTGTGTTTTGCCGATATTGTCAGTCTTGCCGATGGTGGGTTAGAGTTCAACTGAGTTTAGGCAAATCCCGGTTAGGTGGGACAAACCTCAGCGAGGACGCTGAGTCCATAAGCGGGGGTGTACGTAACACCCCAAATTTTAGACAGAGTCCCACATCAGCAAAGCACAAGAGGGATGCTGAGTATATAAGTTAACAAGCCGTAGATCCTAGTGACGCGTTTTAAACCCGTGCGGGCCTAGGCCCAAAGCGGGCGATATCACTAGCCAGCAGCAGCATAATAAATCTGTCAATTAGCATCAAGCCAACAACAGGATTAATCCTCAGATTGAGCTAAGAAAAATTATACAACCTTGGACAAAGACCACCTGAGCAATCATCAAACTAGTTTTGGATTGAGATGGTTGATTTGATAGCTGTATTCCGAAAGGTAAGAACATAATCACTCCACAACAAACTGCAGCAACTCGCATTAGCCAACTCTCTCGTTAGTCAGGATAACACAGTCTTTATATAAGCTTATATCACTGAGTTTCATACAATAAGCTATGCCGATCTTGACAACTACAAATTACCTCAGCACAATTAGTGTCTCTGCTGAACGTCTAATCTTTGACATAGATTAGTAATGGTACAAATATCTCTGCAGGCGATAAATCCTACCAGAGCAATATTTAGGTCCTAAATCTAAGATTTTGCATACAAATGTCTCATGAACAATTAGAGTATCTATAATTGACGACAATACAGTCACCGAAAAGAAGCAAGAAGAGTAAAAGGTTAGACAGAGAGAGAGCAGAGAAGTGGCACGAAGCTACTCAAACCGCAGCTCAAGGCTTGGCCTCATTAGTGTTGCTGCCATTCTCAGTTACTTCACCCTCCACCTTACTTATTTCACTGTTCATCAAATTACGTTGATCTTCAGTGCTCGTTGTTGCAGCACTAGATTTCTGCTCATCTTTCTGTTCTCCTTCCGCTTGATGCTTCTTTTCCTCAGCAGCGATGGAATCTGATGTCACTGTTTCAGCAGGCATGTTTTCTACTTTTTCTTGAACCTGTACATCCTTTACCTCCTCATTCATTTTAGCAGTTTCAGGACCACCAGCTACTTTATCACCAGCAGCCTCTTCAACATCTTTGGGGTGTCCAACGTTATCAGCCATCTCGACATCTTTCTCAACCTGAGCTTCTTCAGAAGGAGCATCTTCTACTTTGCCATCGGCATTTTGGCTTTCGTCTTTCTTTCCATCATTCTCGGAAGATTTGACATCATCTTTCTTTGATACATCCTTCTCAGTAGCTTCAGCTTCCTCTTTCTTCTCTACTTCGCTCTCTCCATCTTGTGTTTCATCTTGGTTCTCGTTTTGTTTTTGTTCAACATCCTTCTCAGCTTCCACTGCTGCAGTATCCTTCTCTTGTTCTTCAGCTTCTTCCATGTCATTGTCCTTTGCTCCTTCTGTTTCTTCAGGGACTTCATTGGAATCCTTCTTTGAAGCTGAGGACTTCCTGCCTCGTTTCTTAGCAGGCTCACTTTCTGCCGGAGATGGAGCTGCCTTTGCTTTTTCACTAATCCTTGAGGATCTTCTTGGCGTATCACCAGTTCCCCAATCAAACCCTGCTACTGGTGGACCACCGGGATGTGACTTCAGGTACTGTTCCAACTGTTTTTTTGTGGTGATCTCCTCTCCTGTTGGTGCAGTAAATACAATTTCATTCTTCTTTGGAGTGCCTCCTGTTTTAGGAAGAAACTGAAAAGGAACAGAAAGAGTCAATTTTAAAAAGAAAGAGTCAGTGTCCACAGTACGGAACTTGGTAGATAATGGACCTATCCCTCTACCCTTTTCCACTTAATTGCTAGGCTTTTGTTATGCGGTAAGGTTCGAATCCGTGACATGTGCCTAACCCACAGATCACGCTCTGCGCTCTTACTGCTGGACCAAAGTCCTGGGGGCAACAAAAGATTGAAAGCTACTTACAACAACCACCCCCAAGTGGGATCCTACATGTGGGGTCTGGGGAGGGTAGTGTGTACGCAAATCTTATCCCTGCCCTTGGGAGGTAGAGAGGCTGTTTCCGATAGACCCTTGACTCGGGAAAGATTGAAAGCTACTTGATAGATGGAAAAGGAAATAAAAGAGGGCTCAAAGGAGTAATAAGTAATTAAGAAGTCTTTCCGAAACACAACACCCACTATATAAAACTGATTCAACAAAGACACAAATCTGCTGCTTAACTAATATCCATGAAGATACAAATACATTAGCACACAGTTTGTACACTTCCAACAGCAATTTCAGTAGAAAATCAAAATCAGAGCTAAAGGGGTTCCTATGAAGTTTCTACTCTTAATCAAATGAGATTCTGCAGATTTTCAAATGTAAATTTATCTTTTTGCTGTGAAACTGAATCCTATGGACTCTTCCTTACAATGACGATATGACAGGTTCTGCATCTAAATTGAGAGAACAAACAAGTCATCATTAGCACACAGCTGAAAGACATGATTGCCTGTTTCAAATTCTTATTTTGTAGTATATATGAATTTACTAGAAAGGAAACAAACTCACCCTAGGATTACATAACGGATTGTTCATGTTAGAATCTCGTAGATATTCTAGAATATTCTAGGATCTTGTAAATAGAGTATAGCTTGATTGTATATTGATTGTGATTGATTTTCTTTCTTTTCTTATCAAAGAGTACAATATTCTATCATTATGAATTAACACGGTGATCATGAAAAAACAAAATAGAATTAACCTAAATAGCCGCCAATCCAACCACTTAAACTAAAAATAGCTGGAGGCTGTAAAATATATGTAATAATCCATGTAAAATACGTGTATAAATCTATGTATACCGGCTAGGGAAAATAAATAGTGAATCCGGCAAGCTATTTCTGTAAAGATCTCAAAAACAAAGAAGTCTTTTGCATACCCTGAATCACAGTTTTCTAGCTCCAATAAAAAGGTTTTCTATTTTACAAAACATACTTTTCCTCTCAACAGAAAATTGTCAACCAAGCCAAAAGAATCATAGAATGGCTGCAAGACAACATCCAAAAAGCCAGTTGAGCAAGAGAGTCTTTAGATACTTGAATCATTATAACCTACTAAGGCACCAACAGTAACTATCCGTCTGATTGAGAGAAAAATATTTTCGATCAAGGTCTTGTTAACATGTCTCAGATCTAAAGGAACCAAGTCCAGGCACCTACAGGCGCTATAATTACATGCGGATGAAAAGCACTTTTCAGCCTCATCATTTCTTATTTTTGCACCAATCGCAATTTTGAAATGCTTTTCTGGTTTTTGCTGCATAATATCTTATTCTAGCAACATAGTGGTTCAAAATCAGTACCTCCATGATGGATAAGGCTTATATTTGAAACTTAGTCTAAATTCCCATTTTTGTGTTGCCAATCCTATGCCCGGTTTCCTCTCATCTTTCCTCCTCCCTTCTAAGGTTTCTCAAAAAATTGGCAAAAACGCATCCAAGCCAATTGTACTTAACCGTAAACCTGCAGATTTCAACTTTTTATCCTTGTTTTAGAGCTTAAAATATCTCCAAGCTAATTAACATTGGTTTAAGACGGTTTCAGAGAGAAACAAAAAGCATGTCCTGCAATAAATGGGAAAAACTATAGGGATGCAGGAAAGATTACCATGAGTAGGAAAAGATGAAACAATATTTTCTGAAGTTTTAAAGTCCTCTAATACACGACAAAAAAAACTCAAGTGCATTTAATTTCGCTGTTACTGCACAACCAGTACATCCCGATGAGAAAAACTGCTTTTCGGGATCCATTGGACATAATTGCACAGTACTGCTAATTGGGATTACCTGGTTCTCTCCTCTATAGCGCGAACGCATGAAGCTTTACTTATACAACAACAACAACTAAGCCACAACCCCAAACAAGTTGGGCTCGACTATGAAGCTTTACTTATGATAAAACAAACCAAACTGCAGAACCAAGTACTTCTGTGCACTACAAAAGAATATGAAGTTAAGAACAAGAAGAAATGCCTCGAACTCCAGCCTCAATTGCATAAATCTAACTTATAGAAGCAGGAAAACCCCAATATCAAAGAACACCCGGATTCATATCAACATTGATTGACAGGTCTTGCAGAAAATCTACAAAAACAAGACTAAACCCTCAGAAACACCATCTCCTAAACTACTCTAACTCATCAAAACCAAAAATTCAACCCCAGAACCAGAAAATTACATAATTGCAAATACGAGAGCTAAAGAAACAAACTTTACATGAAATTGCTAAAATGGGGAACTTCTCAAGCAAATATAGATAGTTGAACATGTACTAATGTGGAGCCTGGGGAAAGCCATATATCCTTACTCTTCCAAAACAAGAATTCAACATCTGAATCACATAAGATAACCACACAAAATTAAACAATACCCACAAAACACATTTTAAAAGAAATTGCAAATACCAAACTAAAGAGTTGAACTTTACATGAAATCAATAAAAATTGGAACTTTTTTCAAGAAAACAGAGGCTGAACAAGAGCAAATCGAATAAAAAGCCTAAGCAAAAACCTATCTCCTAAATGACTCTTACTCATCAAAACAAAAAAATTCAACCTGAAAGGCACAAATATAAGCAAAATTAAACAATACCCACAAAACCCATTGTTGCAAATTTGCACATACCAAAGCTAAAGAATCAAACTTTACATGAATTCAATAAAAATCAGAACTTTTTCAAGAAACTAGAGGCTGAACATAAGGCCTGAACAAAACCATGTCTCAGAATCACAAAAATAAACAAATTAAACAATATATATAAAACCCATTGTAGCAAAATTTGCAAATACCAAAGCTAAAGTAACAAAATTTACATGAATTCAATAAAAATTGGAACTTTTTCAAGAAACTAGAGGCTGAACATAAGCTAACATAAAGCCTGAACAAAACCCTATCTCCTAAACAACTCCTACTCATTAAAACCAAAATTTCAATCTCAGAACCACAAAAATAAGCAAAATTAAACAATACCCACAAAACCCATTGTAGCAAATTTTGCACATACCAAAGCTAAAGAATCAAACTTTACATAAAAAACCCCCCCAAAAATTGAACTTTTCAAGAAACTTTAAGAACTGAACAAAAGAGAGAACTACCTTCTTCTTCCAACCAGGAGGAGCTGGAAGTTCAATGGAAACTTCATTTTTCTCCACAGAGCTTGCCATTTTCCACCTACCCAATTTTCCCCAAAAAAAGAAGCAAACAAACTAACCGTAAAATGGGTTCTCCAATAAAATTGGAACTCGAAAGTCTTTAAGTATTATTTGGTTTTTTTTATTCTGGGTATTTTCTGTTTTCTACTTTACCTTTTTCTTGGAATTTTAGTTTTGAGAGTACAATAAATTTAGTGCAAATATGACAAAAATTGTAAAAGTTTCTGAGATTGTTTAATTTATAGTATTGTTATTGTAGTAGTTTATTATTCCCTCCCGTTCAAAATAAGTGATTTTTTGAATTTTTTTTTTGTGGTCCAAAATAAGTGATTTTTTCAGATTTAGATTTTAAAAATGAATTAATTATTTTTTTCATACATTGTCCTTGGAGTAGATAGTATTGGAATATGTATTAGGAGTATTTATGTGAGATAATAAAAGTTAATATAGTCAATGCATTGCTAATTAATGCTAAAAAATAATTTTTTTAATCTGTGTGAAAATATTTAAAAAAAAAAATCACATATTTTAGATCGGAGGAGGGAGTACAACTAAAATTTCTTATTTTTGTTCTTTCTTCTTATTATAGATTAAAGGTTCCAGATCCGTTGACTTTTCATCTGACGATGACCCATGTCACTGTTTTGATTCTATCTTTTTTTCTCTTTTTGCATTACTTGTGATCATGTTTGGTATTTTTAGATCTATTTATAGTGATTCGAATATTTGACAGGGAATAAAAGAAAACAAAAACTTCTAATATGTTTTTAATTCTTGAAATATATAGACATTTGTCTCAAATGGATGTTGTAGAAAAAAGAAAATTCAGAATCTAAATCAGTGAGTTCGAAATGTGTGATAAAGACTTGGATATGGGATATCACGAAAATGAAGATGATTGACTCTGGAATGAGCTTTGAATCGGAGGCTCTATATCATTTGGATACATGAAAAAAGAAGGAAGGGACGTAAAGCTAAAGAATAGTAGAAAGTGACAATAGAATCCTTTATGCGGTTAGAAAGATCAGATCAATAATTCAAGAAAGTGACAAATAAAGAAAAGGAATTTTTTTCGTTCCTATACACTATTTGAAACCTTATTATAAAAAATGTCCCAGTTTTGAAATCTATCTTACCTAAATATGTTTTAACTACAAAAAATATACATTTCTTTAAAATAGAGTCCTTACTGCGGTAGACTTCCTTATTTAAAAGCAATAATCGCGCCATAACAAAGTAATATATATGTAGAATCCTTCAATTACACATATTTCCTTTGATTTTTCATAAACAAGTCAAAAAACTCAAAAAAAAAAAAAAGCTTCGGAAGAAAATAATTGCAAACAATTAGCTACAATTGAATTGAATTTCGTGACATAATGTCAAAATTGGAGATTATGCTTCATCTCAATGGTCAGCGGGATAGCGTTGGGAGATACAAAGATTTTGATGTTGATGGAATTGTAGTCAATTAAAGATTCAAATTATAGTCAATTGAATTCCGCAATTGCAGAGCATCTAATGATCGAAATAGGTGGGTGGGTGGATTGGGTCTGTTAATTTCTTTTGTCAATGAATGTTATCCTCCAATGAAAATTCGGACGATAGGAGAGTTTGAGTGTATATGAAGACGAAAAATAAAAATTAGGAATGTATCCGCTGTGTATAACTGTACGTGATTTCGATTTGAAATGCAGTATGTCAAATGCGAGCATAATTGCAGGTTTGCTCTGTTTTTGCATGTTTTTCAATTTCAATTGTTTTACAATTTTACTACAAATTATCTACAACTACACTATATAACAAATGTAGTTCAACTGTTATGTCTCTAAATACAATTGAAGTGTAACTGTTACATAGTACTTAAGGTTTGAAAAAATCAAAATGCGATCACAGAACTAAGTATCTACAAGTATTTTGTCAAATACTTAACACCTGAATATATAGAGGTTTGAATTACTATACTGTTAATGTAGTGCAGGTAGTTCTGATTATCGTAATATTAACGTGGTACAGTTGTCAAGCAAACACAATTGGAGAAGTATCAGGAACACTGAAGTTGATTGATATGCTAATATCTCCGGCAATTGTGGAATATGAAAGTATCATCATAAGAGAACATACGCCAAATGTAATTGAATTATGCCAAGTTTACCAAGACAAGCAAATAATTATCAGTGGAATAAATCACTGTTCTGTTACGAATAAGTTTCAATTTAGGGTGAACATGTCTAGTGCAAGAAGGTACGAGTATTTTATTTGTCAAAATCATATTGTGTATAAATTGTAGTTTTTATATACTCCCTCCGTTTTAATTTATGTGAATCTATTTTCTTTTTGGTCCATGCCAAAAAGAATGATCCATTTTCTTATGTGGAAACAATATACCTTTATGCAATGATTTATAGCCACACAAAATATATATGCCTCATTTTACACCACTAGTTCAAAAGTCTTCTCTCTTTTCTTAAACTCCGTGCCCATTCAAACGGGTTCACATAAATTGAAACAGAGGGAGTATAAAAATTTTTTAAAATAATTTGTTGTGCATAAATAGCCTCGTATCGTGTAGCTACAATTTGCATAATATTTTTTTATTATGTAACTACTGCCTCGTATGTGTTGGGGACAATTGTACGTGGTACTTCAAGTTCACCAACATAAATGAATCAAGTCGAGGCCGTGGTAGGGGCATGGGTATAGCCCGCACAGTAGCTAGGGCAGCACCTGTAGATCCACCAGCCGCCCCAGTTCATGATTAGGTCCCAGTTGTGGATGCTCCAGCATGACCAACTCAGGCATCGGCTGTGCCTATTGTTATCCCAGGCCTTTAGGAGGCCCTAGCCCAGATTCTATCAGTGTGCACTAGCCTGGATCAGGCGGTCTCAGTTACTACGGCAGCAGCTACTTCTCAGGCCGGGGGAGGCACTCAGACTCCCGCCGCTCGCACACCCGAGCAGGTTGTACAGGGATTTCAGACACCGGGGGCACCTCCAGCCCAGCCGGTTGAAGCTGCTCAGGACTATGTAGCTCCTGTTACGCCAGAGGACGAGCAACGCAGATTGGAAAGGTTTGAGAGACTCCAGCCTCCATCATTTAGTGGTGCTGAGGGTGAGGATGCACATGGTTTCTTGGATAAATATCAGATGATGCTTGAGATCGTGGGTATTCTGGAGACCAATGGGGTCTCATTCACTACTTTCTAGTTCTCTGGGGCTATACTTAGTTGGTGGTAGGCTTACGAGAGGCATAGGCCAGTTAGCACATCGCCCCTTTTTTGGCAGCAGTTCGCCGTTCTCTTTCTGAAGAAGTTTGTACCTGAGTCTTGCCGAGACGAGTTGCGCAGGTAGTTCGAGCAGCTTCGACAGGGTGATAGGTCTGTTGCACAGTATGAGATACGATTTTTCGAGTTGGCTCGTCATGCGGTCTGGTTGGCTTCCACAGACCGAGAGAGTATCATGAGGTTTATAGATGGCCTCGATTTTCAGCTCTGGTTGCTTATGACTAGAAAGAGAGAGTATCTGGTGCTACTTTTGATGAGGTTTTTGATATAGCTTGACATATTGAGATGGTTCGTGGTCAGGAAAGGGTTGAGAGGGAGGCCAAGAGGCCTCGTGGTCAGGGTAGATTCAGTGGTGCTCCTCATGGGGGTTAGTTTCAGCACGACAGAGGCCGCCCATTCAATCATTCTTAGTCAGCTCGCCCATTTTATTGTGGGCCATCATCGGGCCATGGTTCTCACGGTTCTCATCAGGGCCATTAATCTCTTAGCGCCCTTCCAACCTAGAGTTTGTCCCGTGCTCCATCAGTTCAGGGCCTTTCCATGCCAAGTTCTTCTGCTAGTCATCTCGGTGCTAGGGGTTCCCTTCAGTCATCATCTCCAGCACTAGGGGATTGTTATGAGTGTGAAGATTTGGGGCATATGTAGAGGCAATGTCCTCGTCGTCATGGGGGTCTGCCTCAGCAGAGGAGTAAGCCATCGACTCCAGCACTAGTTACTTCACCACCCACCCAGTCAGCTAGGGGTGGAGGACCTAGAGGGGGAGGTTAACTAGATGGTGGTCAGGCTCGTTTCTATGCACTCCTAGCCAGACCTAATACTATTGCTCCAGGTGCGGGGATCACATGTATTGTCTCAGTTTTCCATAGAGATACCTGTGTATTATTTGATCCTAGTTCCACTTTTTCATATGTGTCGTCATATTTTGCTCGTTATTTGGGTTCACCCTGTGAGTCTCTTATTTCATCTGTTCTTGTATCTACTGCGGTGGGC
Source organism: Nicotiana glauca (assembly GCA_026770625.1). Lineage (NCBI taxonomy): Eukaryota > Viridiplantae > Streptophyta > Magnoliopsida > Solanales > Solanaceae > Nicotiana > Nicotiana glauca. The sequence continues at coordinate 34,223 of MU773408.1, forward strand.
GATACTATTGTTGTGGACCATGTATATCGGTCACGTGTGGTGACTATTGGGGGTTTGGAGACCCGAGTAGACCTTCTATTGCTTTGTATAGTGGATTTTAATGTGATATTGGGCATGGATTGGTTATCTTGGTGTCGTGCTATTTTGGACTGTCATGCTAAGACAGTGACGTTGGCCATGTCGGGTGTGCCACGGATTGAGTGGCGAGGTCCGACGGATTATGTTCCTAGTAGGGTGGTTTGATTTTTGAAGGCCCAACGGATGGTTGGAAAGGGTTGCCTTTCTTACTTGGCCTTCGTGAGGGATGTCAGTGTAGAGGCTCCTACCATTGATTCAGTCCCGATAGTGAGGGATTTTCCAGATGTGTTTCCTGCAGACCTGCGGGGCATCCCACCGGACAGGGATATTGATTTGGTGTCGGGCACTCAGCTCATTTCTATTCCACCGTATCGTATGGCACTGGCGGAGTTGAAGGAGTTAAAGGAGCAGCTTTACGAGCTCCTTGATAAGGGGTTTATTCGACCTAGTGTGTCGCCTTGGGCTCCACCTGTTCTATTCGTGAAGAAGATTGAGGACTGAGTGAGGCAATTGAACAAAGTCACAATCAAGAACAATTATCCTTTGCCTCGTATCAATGATTTATTTGACGAGCTTCAGGGAGCGAGGGTGTTCTTCAAGACTGATCCTAGGTCGGGGTACCACCTATTGAAGATCAAGGACTTGGATATTCTTAAGACAACTTTTAGGACTCGATATGGTCATTATGAGTTCCTTGTGATGTCTTTTGGGCTAACCAATGCCCCAGCAACGTTCATGCATTTGATGAATAACATGTTTCGGCCTATCTCGACTCGTTTGTTATTGTATTCAGTGATGGTATTCTGGTGTACTCGTGCAGTCAGGAGGAGCATGCTGAGCATTTGAGAATTGTATTGTAGCGGTTGAAGGAGGATAAACTTTATGCAAAGTTCTCCAAGTGTGAGTTTTGGCTCATTTCAGTGGCTTTCATAGGGGACATGGTGTCCAGTGAGGGTATTTAGGTTGATCATAATAAGATAGAGGCGGTTCAGAGTTGGCCCGGACTGCCCTCAGCCATAGAGATTCGCAGCTTTCTTGGGTTGGCGAGTTACTACCGCCAATTTTTTTAGGGATTTTCATCTATTGCATCACCCTTGACCAAATTGACTTAAAAGGGTTCTCCTTTCAGGTGGTCGAATGAGTATGAGGCGGAGCTTTCAGAAGCTCAAGACTTCTTTGACCACAACTCCAATGTTAGTTTTATCATTATCTTCAGGTTCATATATGGTATATTATGATGCTTCTAGAGTTGGTATTGGGTGTGTGTTGATGTAGGAGGGTAGAGTGATTGCTTATGCTTCTCGTCAATTAAAGCCCTATGAGAAGAACTACCTTGTTCACGATTTGGAGTTGGTTGCCATTGCTCACGCGTTAAATATTTGGAGTCATTACCTCTATGGTGTGTCTTGTGAGGTGTTTACTGATCATTGTAGCCTCCAGCACTTGTTCAAGCAAAAGGATCTCAATTTGAGGCAACGAAGATGGTTAGAGTTGCTAAAGGACTATGATATCACTAGTTTGTACCATCTGGGGAAGGCCAATGTAGTGGCCGATGCCTTGAGTAGGAAGACGGTGAGTATGGGATGTTTGGCGTGTATTCCTGTTGGGGAGAGAACTCTTGCAGTTGATGTTCAGGCCTTAGCCAATCAGTTTGTGAAATTGGATATTTCAGAGCCCAGCCGGGTCTTAGCTTGTGTGGTTTCTCGGTCTTTCTTGTTTGATTGAATTAGAGAGCGCCAGTATGATGATCCTCATTTGCTTGTCCTCAAGGATAGAGTTCAGCACGAAGATTCCACGGATGTGACTATTGGTGATGATGGGGTATTGAGGATGCATGGCCGGATATGTGTGCTCAATGTAAATAGGCTTCGAGAGTTGATTTTGGAGGAGGCCCATAGCTCGCGGTATTCCATCGATCCGGGTGCCGCGAAGATGTATCATGATTTGAGACAGCACTACTGGCGGAGAAGGATGAAGAAAGATATAGTGGGATTTGTAGCTAGGTGTCTCAATTGTCAGCAGGTGAAATATGAGCATCAAAGATCGGGTGGCTTGCTTTAGCAGATGGATATTCCAGAGTGGAAGTAGGAGTGGATCACCATGGATTTCATAGTTGGACTCCCACAGACTTTGAAGAAGTTCGATGCTATCTGGGTGATTGTGGATCGGCTGACCTTGTCCGTGCACTTCATTCTTGTATGTATTACCTATTCTTTAGAGCGGTTAGCTGAGATTTTTATTCGAGAGATTGTTCGCCTGCATGGTGTCCCAGATTCCATCATTTCAGATAGAGGTCCTCAGTGTACTTCGCAGTTTTGGAGAGGTGTGGAGCGAGAGTTGGGTACTCAGGTTGAGTTGCACACAACTTTTCACCCTCAGACGGACGGGCCGTTCGAGCGCACTATTCAAATATTGGAGGACATGTTGCGCGCTTGTGTCATTGATTTTGGGGGTTCATGGGACCAGCTTCTACCGCTTGCGGAGTTTGAATATAACAATAGTTATCAGTCGATTATTCAGATGGATCCATATGAGGCTTTATATGGGAGACAGTGTAGATCTCCAATAGGTTGTTTAAGCCAGATGAGGCTAGACTTTTGGGTACAGACTTGGTGTAGGATGCTTTGGACAAGGTGAAAGTGATTCAGGAGCGGCTTTGTATAACGCAGTCAAGATAAAAGAGTTATGCTGACAGGAAGGTCCGTGATGTATCTTACATGGTTGGGGAGAAGGTTATGCTGAAGGTTTCATCCATGAAGGGTGTTATGAGATTTGGGAAGAAGGGTAAATTGAGTCCTCGATTCATTTGGTCTTTTGAGGTGCTTCAGAGGATTGGGGAGGTGGCTTCTGAGCTAGCTTTTCCTCCTAGCTTTTCGAGTATGCATCCGATATTTCATGTTTCTATGCTTCGGAAGTATATTGGCGATCCGTCTCATGTTTTGGATTTCAGCACGGTTCAGTTAGACGGTGATTTGACTTATGATGTGGAGCCAGTGGCTATTTTAGAGCGGCAAGTCCGAAAGTTGAGATCAAAGGCTATAACTTCAGTGAAAGTGTAGTGGAGAGGTCGGCCCATAAAGGAGGCTACCTGGGAGATCGAGTGGGAGATGCGGAGCAGATAATCACACCTGTTTAAGGCTTCAGGTATATTTCTTGACTCGTTCGAGGGCAAACTTTTGTTTAAGAGGGGGAGGATTAACATCCCGGCCAGTCGTTTCATGAGTTACAACCCCCTTTCTCCCATTTCTATTTCTTTATGTGTTGTACAACTGTATTTCATAATATCGTGTTGGTTTTTCTATGTTAGGAGCGGTCTTGGAGTGGAATGAGACACTTAGTCTCTTATTCGGAAGTTTAAGTTGGAAAAGTCAACCGAATGTTGACTTATGTGTAGAAGATCTCGGATGTGACGGTTCGGATAGCTTTGTTAGGTGATTTTGGACTTAGGAGCGTGTTCGGAATGTAATTTGGAGGTCCATGGTAGATTTAGGCTTGAATTGGCAAAATTGGAAATTTTGCATTTTTCGGTCGGCAGTGGAAATTTTGATATCGGGGTTGGAATGGAATTTCGAAAATTGGATTAGGTCCGTTGTGTCATTTTTTACGTGTGTGCAAAATTTCAGGTCATTCGGATGAGGTTTGATAGGTTTTGTCATCATTTGCGGAATTCGGAAGTAAAAATCCTTAGGCTTGAATCCGAGGGTGATATGGTGTTTCGATGTTGTTTTGAGTATTCCGAAGGCTGGAATAAGTTTGAATGGTGATATGTAACTTATTGGCAGGTTTGGTTGAGATCCCAAGGGCCTCCCGATGAATTTGGGTGGTTGACAAAAAGATTGGCATTGAGTTGATGCTGCTGAATTTGCTGTTTTTGTCATTTCCGCACCTGCGGATTGGGACCACAGGTGCAAGGTAGCAAATGCGATTTGGAGATCGCAGGTGCGTAAATTGGCCATCAGGAGAAGAATCGCAAATGCGGTGTGTTGGACACATCTACGACACCGCAGGTGCGGTGCCTGGGGCACATATGCGATCCTGCACGTTTAAGTGGGAACCGTAGGTGCGGTTGGTTGGACCGCAGAAGCACTTGCACATGTGCGAGATTTGGACCACAGATGCGGAAATTCTGGATAAAAAGTATATAAGTTCCCCTTAACGAATTTCAGACATTTTCCCACCATTTTTGGACGATTTTGGAGCTCCAAGCAGTGATTTCAAGAGGGAATCGAGGGATTTCAGTTAGGTAAGCTACTTGGGCTTTGTAACTTGTGTTTGTGATGATTTTTCCAGTACCTAATCATGAAATTAGTGGGGAATTTGGGGTGAAGTTGAAGGATTAGGGCTTGAGTTTTGGAGAGATTTGTCTGGGGATTTGATGTCCGATTTGGATGATTTTGGTATGTATGGACTCGAGAGTGAAAGAGGTTTCTAGTTTTGCGATTTTTGTTAGATTCCGAGACGAGGGCTCGGGAGTCGGGTTTGAGTCTAATTTGGGATTTTTGGTCTAGTTTGATTATTTCCATGTGGAATTTATTCCTTTAGCATATATTGATGATAATATACAAATTTTGGTTAGATTCAGAGCATTTGGAGGCCGAGTCTAGAGGCAATGTCATCGCTGGTTAGAGTGTTGTCCAGTTTGAGGTAAGTAATGAATATAAATCTTGTTCCGAGGATATGAAACCCCGGATTTCACATCACTTCAGTACTTTGAGGTGATGCACACGCTAGATGACGAGCATGAGGGCGTGCACCATTGGGGATCGTGAATTGGTTCGTCCTATAGCAACTATTAAGTTGCATTTTTGACTGGAATCTATTTGATACATATGTATTTAAAAAAGTATTACTATGTTGTGGGATAAATGCCATATGGGCCTCGTGCCAAGATGTTTGAACCCTTAGGGGCTTTTTACTACTATTCCTCATTGTTTTGATTTAATATCTGTACTCAGTTATGCTATGTTTTATTGATTTCATAACTCAGTCTTATTTACTTTGATTTGATGCATAAAATGATGTTTTGGGATGAGCACCCTGTTTTATTGATAGCCCGAGTGGCTTGAAAGGTTGCTGACTAACTCCGAGGGCCTGTGTTGTGAGGATATGATAGGATTAGGTTGCGCGCCACAACATATTGTATTGATTTATGAGATATGAGAGGCCGAGGGCCTGGCTTATTATGCCACGAGATAGCATGTTATAGCTCTTGGGCTTTAGAAGCCCCTCTAAAATCTGTATACCCCTAGCGAGCGTGGGTACCCTGAGTAAGTGATATGATGTTGCCCGAGGGGTTGTTCTTGATTTATGTTATGCCCGAGGGGCTGATTACGAGTGATTGTGAGGTTGCCCGAGGGGCAGATTCTAAGTGATGTTATGCTTGATGGGCGGTTTGTGATACATGTCTTGCCCGAGGGGCTATTTATGAATTTTATCATTTTTACTCTAAATTTCATTAAAACTTTGTTGAAACTGTTAAAAAGACATTTTCAAAGGATTTTTACTGAAAATGGATTTTAACGAGATGATTTGATTTGTACACTATTTTGAAAACATAATATACTTACTGTAGTGTTATGACGTGGATTTATGTGTTTCTTACTGCTCAATCTTTATTTACTTTTATTAGTTACTGAGTTGGCGTACTCACATTACTCCTTGCACCTTGTGTGCAAATCCATGAGTTGCTGGTCGTGATAACGAGCACTGGTCCTTCATCCATCATGGACATCCGGAGTCGGCAAGGTAGCTGCATGGTTATCGCAACCTTGCTCTTCTCCCCTTTATCTTCCTTAGACTATATTAGTATTTTCCAGACCGTGATAGTCTTGGTTGTATTCAGACAATCCATTGCAGATGCTCGTGACACCCCGATATCGGGCTTATATTTCTTGCAGCACTTGTTATTTAGACTCATGTTGTGAAATATTTACTAATTAATAACTTAAAACGTCTTTATTATGAAATATTGGTTGATTTGGGATTGTGCCGGCTGACCTAGCTTCACGATAGGCGCCATCACGACCGGGTTAGTTTTGGGCTCATGGCATCAAGATATCTTTTTAATGTTTTTAGTTGTTTCAAACTATCTTTCTTATCATCTATTCCGATTGCATGCTTATTTCCATATGGAGATGGAGCATATGTAAAAAGTTCGACCTGCGTTTTAGCTTCTTCAAGGATGTATTCAACTTTCTCTGGCAAAATTATTTTAGAAATCTCTTCTAGGGCTTCTATCATGTTGATGAACGGAGTGAAACATAATGTGAGGGACCTAGTCATCATATGTATAAAGTGTGTAGATAATATGTATTTATATTGTATGTACCATAAACATGTAGATTAGTTGTGTTAAGTATGTCAATATTTTGAGATACCTCATAGAAAAGTGAAAAATATTTACCTTGATCCATAATGGTTTGATCATCCTCTCTTCCAATGCAGAAATTCATATCTTGTCCTTACTAGCTGTTCAGTTATGTATGCGGGAGATCGAATTACCAATTCTTGTAGCTATATCAGTGTTGACTGTAGAGCAATACTCATACAACCAAATTTGTATAGTGAGTGGAAAACCTCTAAGGAGATAAAAATGCACAGAAGGGTTTAGTATATGCCTAATAGATCGAAGCAATTGTGTATAAGATTCGATATCCCTTGTGAAATTCGCATACCGCCCCGAGTCCACCAAATAGAACCTAAAGTGATCTATCTAACCATTATCTTTCTTTGAAGGACATATCTTCAGAAGAAGAATTCTATTAGATAGAGAATACACAGCTTGATTATATCCTCATCATTCACCCAACTACCGCTGGTTACAATTTGTTTCAAGTATGACTTCTCAATTTTTTTCTTGTTTGAAAAATAACTCCTCATTGTTTACTGTCATACTAAGATATGTAACCAAAGTCTGTTATTTCTGTAAAACATCTAAGGCTAGTTATAAGGGAAAACTCCCTCAACCCAAAGTTCAACCTCTCACCCTTTTTCTTTACCGTAAAAAAAATGAGAACCATATACGTTCAATTCATTCTTCATGAGAAGGTGAATTGCCTGATTATGGATACATATTTTGGGCATGCAACGAAAAATGCCTAAAACATGTCTTCTTAAACAACTTTAATCCATTTTCAGACAATAATACCTTGATTTGGGCAGGAACAGCAGGGTCGGATAATGTCTGGAACCTAGTTATGCAATAATCAAAATCATGTGGTGTCAAAAATATCTGATTATGCACCAAAAGAATCAATAAATTAATAAAACATGTTTAAAGACCAAAAAACAAAATAATAACAATTCATTGCAGGCAAATAAGTTAAAAAATTAGTAAACATACATAACAACTAAACTACATTGAAGCGACAAATATACTGATAAATTTATGTTTAGAGCAATAAACTAGAAACTAACAACTTGACATAATATATACAATTTATTTACAGAAAATGAAACTAACATCTACAAATATAGAAAAAAATAACCAATAAAACAAACTAAATGATTGTAGTACATTCCCTAACAAAATTATTTCAAATTATATATGACAAATCTACAATTTCAAGAAAAATGTAGAAAAGTTGAAAACCAACAACAAATATACACAATGTATACAAAATTACTACAAATACAGAAAAACAAAAAATAGGTATAGTGATGAGAATGAAAGCGAGTCATGTTTATAGGAGATTTTTGAACCTTATTTCATTTAGAAAGGGGTCATCATCATGAGCAATTTATTTTCCCTTCCATTTTACTGATTTAGCAGATGTCAAAGTTTCACTAGCATCCCTGTCATGCTTGAATTTTGTTCGCACTTATCACGATCCAAAACTAACCCGGTCGTGATGGTGTCGATCATGGAACTAGTCAAGCCGACACACCCCCAAAATAAAATGATATTTTTCATTAAAGACAAATCCCAAGCTATGTAATACAAAACCTTGAATAAGGAATTCAAATCAAAACAAAAGTGCGGAAAAAGAAAGCCCGACATCGGGGTGTCACTAAGTCGTGAGTAACTACTACAACTGTTATGAAATATAGCAAGACTAACATAGTCTGGGAGTAGCCAAAATATACTAAAAGGAAGATAAAGAAGGAGAAAAGCAGGACTGTGATTGCCAGGCAGCTACCTCGCTATCTCCGATGAAAGTCCGCAACTGGAAGAGTCAGTAGCCGCTACCATGGCCAGAGATACCTATATCTGCACACAAAGTGTAGGGGGTAACGTGATTACACCAACTTAGAAAGTAACAAATCCAAATTATGGACTGATAGGTAGTGACGAATGTAACGTCAACAAGCAATAAAAATAAACTGTGCAGGAAAAGTAGGCATGCTATCAGTTCAAGTATACAAATCAAGTAGTAAAACAAATACAGATCTGAACGACGTGAGATATAAAGCTTTACTGACTCTACATGCCAATGCACAAAATGTATGAAATGCACCATGTGCTCCCACTCTCAAGTGCTCATCCACTCGATACTGTATATGGCCATCCGGCCTAGGGAAATCCATCCTGGAACATACACTCCCTATGTTCCAATTTATCTGAACCTATTTCATTTTTGGTCCGTTCCAAAAAGAATGTCCCCTTTCTAAATTTGGAAAATATTTAACTTAAACTTACAATTCTACCCTTAATGAGAAGCTTTTATAACCACACAAATACTCTAGGACCCTTTTTGACTTGTTTAGGACCACAATTCTAAAAGACTTCATTTTTTATTAAACTTTGTGCCCAGTCAAACAAGTTGACATAAATTGGAATGAAGGGAGTACAACACTGGCTTCAAGTCAACCACTACCGAACAAGGGTAATCTAATCCTGAGGAGTAATCTATCTCCAGGTATGTATATATACACTCAACCACTTAGTACCGCATATGGCCATCCGGCCCAGGGAAATCCATCTCAAAACATGATTATCGCTGACTATAAGTCACTCAGTACCGAGGAAAAGGGTAATACAACCCTGTGGAGAAATCCATCTCCAAATATCAATACTTCAGACAAATCCATATCCAGGGAAATCCATCCCTCAAAATATCATCTGCGCTCACTGGGGATTTGTTGCAGACTCCGGAGGGGCTTGTCGCGCACCCTTTTCCCCCCTTTTTGATGGGGAGGTCTGAGTTTCGACGTTCATGGGGGCAATAACCCATTTCCTTTTGGGAATTGAGTATTTGAAGAGTCTCTACCTAACGGATTGTTAGAGAACCTAGAGCGATTAACTCTTAGACTAGTTTGCATTACCAGAGATTATGATAAGGGCTCGAAATAACCTTGAGGGGAAGGTGTTAGGAACCACTCTCAGTCCAAAATTGTGGGTCCCGATCGAACTTATACTTATGAATTAGTCCTTTAACAAATAAATAGTTGGATCAAATAATTTGAAGTAAAGCATGTTAGACGTTGTATAACTCAAATAATAAGACAAGAATTTAAACAAGTTGTGTGTATTAAAGGAAAGTAAAGTTTTCAAGTAAAGGGGATTTGGGAGAGAGGAGTCCTAGGTTGGTTAGCCTATAGGATCACATCAGTACAATGCCCAGTAATCACTCCTTAGAAAGGGGCTACACGTAGCATTAGCGCACTGGTCATCATATCTATATCTACCCTTCCAACCCCCTTAGTGGTTATTAATATGAGTGTTAGGTAGCGATTTCTATTGCATGCTATTACCCGTCCCTTCCTAATGGTCCTGGAGGAAATTTAGGACCTCTACCTGTAGGTGGTTCTAGACAGACCGCTAAGGTTTAAATGAGAAAATACTAAGGCGACAAGTAAGAACACATAGTACTTTGGCAAATAAAAGCATGAAATAGCAGATGAGGGATTAGTTTCACCTCCACAAATAATGCATGTAAAACAGCACGACTCATACACAAATAAGGGCCATATTGTTGATCACTACCCTAAAACATAATATCTAGGTGAATATCAGAACACATGAAATATGCAGTTTATAAATTCAGAAGTAGGGGCTCTATCAATTTACCTACTGATGTTTAAGCCTGTTAGAGCGACGTTAAGTAGTAAACACAAAGAGGCAATTTCTAGTTTTATAAGAGTCGATTACCTAGGCGTAGGGTAATGCACAATAATTATCAGAATTATTAAAATAGTTTAGAAGTTATTTTACCTAAAGCATGCTGTTCTAAGTGTTGCAAAGATATACAAGATTATGATCGATTTTACTTAAGCAGGATAATTAAATGCGAGACTATTTTATGTCCCTTTTTTTCATACGTTAGTAGTTTAACTAGGTGTGACCGAGCGAATATGAGCGTGATCCTAAAAATAGGGTATTAATACGCACATAAAAATGTAGAATGATGTATATGCAAATTTCCTAAAGCAGGGTTTCTAAATGCACAACATGATTGTAGAATTTTTAAAGCAGGATTTCTAAGTGCATAAAAGGTTATAGTATTGTTGAGCATGCGGTCAAGTGTACAGGAGTAGCAATTTTGTTTTAATTCCATTTAGCCTAGAAATAGGATTTCTAGAAGATAGCAAGAATATCGAAATGAGATGCTGAAACAGTAAACCTAAGAACAAGATATCTAATGCATGGCATGCTTGGAGTGTATCAGTCTTAGACATGGATTCTAATACGCATATAGGAAATGCAAACCTAAAGCATGGTTTCTACCCATTGATATTGATAACATATGTAACTACCCTCCCCTTTTCACTAGCCAACCCCAATGTCTGTTTACAAATAATTATTACAAATCAGATGAAAAAATTACATAAGTAGATAAGAAAAAGAATAAGTTACACTATAGGGAGCCTGAAGCAGGCCCAAGTGATTTCCCCAAACCTCCAATAGCCTCAAATGCCAATTTCAAAGACAATATCATTGACTAGGTGCGTCAGAGTTCCCTAAGGATCGCAAGGATCCCGGGCAGTGCTCACACCTAGACTTGGAGACAAATTAAGAAAGTGCATTGTGGAAGGGCCATCCTCAGTGTGCCAGAGTTCAGAGGGTTCTTCTTAGGATTCCAAGGCAGTACACACACTGAAGGGGAATAGAGTGAGAGTGCTTGACATAGTTTTGAAAGGGTTTTAGCAAGAAAACAGTGTTAAAGGACTTGGTTGAAATAACTTTTTAAGCAAAGAGGTTGTTGGGAAAACAACTTTTGAAAAACAATGGTGTAATTAAACAAACAACAAGTAAGTCAAACAAGTTCAACAATAATCAAATAATAGTCCTTCATATAGGGGAATGGGAATTTGGGACATATAGAGTACATGATGGTAAACATATAAGAGGCAGAGGTCTACATAGATACAGAATTGGAAACTCTTAAGGGGTTCATGGGATTGGGGTACAGTATGAACTTTAGAATTAACACAAAATCAAATAACTTTAGGATACAAATTGTTTTGCCAAAGAGGGATTCATACTAAAACCAGTTAGACATAAATGGGGATCGAGTCACATTGACTATACAAGATAAACATGCTGATCCTAAGGGGTAGTATATAACTAACACAAAGAGATTAATTACTTTTTGAACAACAGAAACATAGGTAGAAACAAATTAGGAACACGATGAACTGAAGGAGGAAAAGAAACATATTGTTTTTGAGACTTAAATTGAAATCAGGACATACCAGTAAAGAAAATAGTAAACACAAAAGTGAAGGGCCAGGAAATCACAATAGTCAGCCTTGGCTTGCAACCGGCTAACTCAGAATAATAGCAAATAACCAAAGAAAGAGAGCAGAAAAATTTTGAGCGTGAGAGAGTTTTTGAACCATAGTGTCTGTGTGCTTGTGTTAATGAGAGAGTATGTATATATAGTAGCTCGAAATTAGATAAAATAAGGCAAGAATCACAGTAGCTTAGTAATTGTGGAACCAAGTACTTATCAGAATCAAATCAATGCAAGTACTCCTTTAATTAAGGGGAAACCAACAACAGTAACGGGCAGAAAATGTTTAAGGAAAGAAATCAAGTAGAGCATCTGGTACATAATAGACAATTAGGGATAAGCATATGGGTTCAATTAAGGAAACAAATAATGAAGAATCAGTAAATACTCAGTTAACCAAATAAGGTAAGAAAACAAGTTGTAGAATATGGAAATAATCAAAAATCATCACATAGTAAATCAAGAAATCAAGGATTCGAAATTACTGATTTAAGGAGAGTAATATGGTTCCCAAGAATAAGCAAATAAACCAAATTTAAATAGAAGAACTGAAGGTCTAAAGGGAGGTTTTCAAATTAAGCCAAGAAACAGGTAACTCAGAGTCAATTAAAGAGAGAGTCACGAGTCATGTTTTAGCATATAAACAGAGTGAGATAGGAGTAACCAACCATAACAAGCAAAGAGGCAAATCTTGACCAGTCAAGAGGCGCATAGGGCTGATGTAGGTTAGGTATAAGAAACTCAGTAGAAATACATTCGAGGTGAGATAGTCACAGAAGCTGAAACAAGCAACGATCAGTCATGCTAATACACAGAGTCAAATGAAGAAATCTAGAAAATTAGGGCTTTCAACATAGACGAGTTGAAGAGGTAGTAAAATCACAAAATCAATAAAAATATGCAAGAAATAGGAGTTAAAACATAAAGAATATGTTTAAACAACATTTTAAAAGAAGTTTCGAAACCCTAATTCTAGAAAAAGGTGAAAAATAGTCGAAATCAACGATTCTTGTAAAAGAGTTCAAAGGATAGTGTAAAACATTACATAAATGAACTCAAATCATTCTAGATCTGTACAGATCTAGGAGATATAGGTAGAAATTTGGGTTTCAGAGGGAACCCATATAGAGATGAAAGAACCTGTCTAGAATCCCAAGGATTGTAACAAATACAGCACAATTTTTCTCAAAATCACACTGAAGTAGCCAAGAACAGACAAGTGACAAACCCTAGATGCAAGTCAACATGGCGTTGGGCCCTTGAAGACCTTAGAGAAGGCAAGCATGGCATTAAAGGATCCAATGGAGACTTTGGAGTTGATGGGAGATCACCGAAGAAGACCAGAGAAGAGAGGTCGGCGGTTGGAGGGGCTAGGATTTGGTTGAGTTACTAAGAGAGGAGAGGAGATGAGAGAATACGGAGGCAGCGGGTTTGGGAGAATGAGTTAGGGTTAGGGTTGTTTAGGATTAAAATATGAAAGAGTTAATACAAGCCGTTGATCTCTCTAATCAACGGCCATGATTTAATTGGTTCTGGGTTGGGTAGGTGGGTTTAGGGTTTAGGTCGGGTAATTTGATTAGAAATTGGGCATGGGTTGGGTTAAAATTGGGGCTAAGATTGAAATGCAATTTGGCTATATTTTAAATAGCCAATTTATCCCTATATAATTTATAATAAATTGTAAATAATTTCTACAAAATAATTTGATGTACTAAAATGATTTAAAAATAGTTTTTCAACATTTTAAAAATATAGAAGGTCAATTTTGCACATATAAATGTAATTATACATTAACAAGACTAATATTGCAATTATATGCAATTTAACTTTAAAAATATAAAATACAATTATAAAAATGCCCAAAAAGATATTTTGATCATATTCTGTCATAAATATAGAATTTAAATGACTAAATCACTAGAACAATAATTTGAGGGGTAATTATTGGGGATTTTATTAGTAAAAGGGAAGGAAGTAAATCAATTTAAAAATCTTTAAAATTATAGGAAAATTATAAAACCTTGTTCATGCTTGTATATACATATATATGCTATTTTGAAAGTATTTATGCATATTAAAAATATATAGGAAAAATTGGGTATCAACAGCTGCCCCTCTTTATCCGGGAAGGATGAAAGAGTTTTCGGGTAAAGAAATGATGGCCAATTTTGACCGAATGGGATGTTTTGAAAGATAGAGGTCTTGAGTTGCCTACATATCCCTGATTTTACAAGAATCATGATATGTGTAGTTCTAGGTTCATCTGCAGAATATGCCGATAAAATTATTTCTAGAGCAGACACGCGATGCCGAAATGGTATGGTGAGCGGTTACGATTTGTGATAGTTGGAGGGAATTGGAGCAAGATTGCTCCTACTAGGATAGCAGTTGCTTACTGATTGCCTACAGATAAAAGAGGCTACAAGCATGCATTTGTGAAAAATTTAAACATGATGCAAATTCCCTTCGGACCATGAAGGTTGTTTCCGGACGGGTTAAAGATAAAGTCCTCAGACCATGATGTCCTAGACCATGAAGCGGTTGAGAAGGGATTTGCAGGCTATGAAACGGTATTCTTGGGCCATGAAGATGGTGCCTCCTAACCATGACACCTTTGAATAATGATATGTAAATTTGAGAGATCCCCGGGCCATGGAATGACGTCTTCCGACTATGATGATGATGCCTTTAGACTATGATGACTTTGGATAGATTGGCAATATTTTAGCCCATGATATGCAATAGTCATGGTGTTATCAAGACAATGCTTAGTCTTGTGAAATGGAGCGTTGAGCTTAGCCCGATCGAAAAGTGAGTAAATAGTACTAAAAAATAGAGCAATATTTGTGCAAGGCGGGACATTGTTTTGTTCCATGCAGACAGGGAGGCAAGGATTAGACTCGTGCAAGTGTGCAGGCAAGGATTAGCCTCATGCAAGTGTGGAGACTGGAATTATCCTTATGCAAATATGGAGTCAAGGATTAGACTCATGCAAATAGGGAGGCAAGGATTAGCTTCATGCAAGTGGAGAGGCAAGGATTAGCCTCATGCAAGTGTGGAGGCAGGTATTAGCCTCATGGAGATGGGGAGGTAAGGATTAGCCTCATGCAAGTATGGAGTCAAGGATTAAACTCATGCAAATGGGGAGTCAAGGATTAGACTCATGCAAATGGAGGTAGGCATTAGCCTCATGGAGTCAAGGATTAGACTCATGCCAATGGAGAGGCAAGGATTAGCCTCATGCAAATACGGAGTCAATGATTAGACTCATGCAAATAGGGAGTCAAGGATTAGACTCGTAGGAAGATACGGATTAGCCTCATGCAAATGTGGAGGTAGGGATTAACCTCATGCAAGGAGCGAGCAACAAATAAGAGTAGTGTATGTCTTAGCTGGAGATGTATGCGATGTCTGATGGCCTGATTGATAGCGAATTATCTTTTTGTATACATATTTTGTGAATGCTATCATTACGTCAAATGTGCCTGCGTTCAAAGAAAAATTGTAAGTTTTGTGAGGGGAGGTTGGTTTATGCTTCGTCCACTATCCTTGCTTTGCTCCATTCTCGAGTTCCCCTAGGTGATACCTGACTGTTATGGAAATAGAGTTTTCAAAAATATGCAATTATTCATGAAAATAGAGTATTTTTTTTAGAAAACATAGTGAAATATCACGTTATTTTAGATGAACCAGTGACTGTAACACATTTTAGAGACATTATAACTATCTCATATTGGAATTTTGAGGGTTCTCCTCAAAATTTTGCCCCTGTTTGGTAGATGATCTTCGACCGTTTGCAGACAATTACTGAACCTCCTTCGGTTCTCAAAATTCTGCCCCAGTTTCTTAATCAATTTTTGATTGTTTGACATATGTTGGCATTGGCTGGACTAGCTTCAAAATTTTGAGGACCCTCCTCAAAATTCTGCCCCAGTTTTTGATCTTGGGGGAAATGAAAATTTTATTATGATATGACCGAACCCATAAGGCTGCTTACGTATCCCCTCTTAAATGAGAATTAGGTCAGGCTTAGTTCAATTACATTAGATGAAGAAATGTAAAACAATCTAGGCATAGTATCTATTGACTTTGTCTGAATTGATCAGTTTTGGCCAGATTTCTCCATCCATTTCTGTGATTATGAGTGCTTCTCATGTTAGCACCCTATGGACCATGTAAGGACCTTGCTAGTTGGAACAGAATTTCCCTTTGGCTTCATTTTGATGTGGGAAGATTTTCTTCAATACCAGTTGGCCTGGTGCGAATTGCCGAGGTTTGACCCTTTTGTTGAAAGCTTTGGACATTCTGTTTTGATAAAGTTAGACGTGACATACTGTGTTCATCCTCTTTCCATCGATAAGGGCCAATTGTTCATAATGACTCCTTATCCACTCTACATCGCTGCGTTCAACTTCCTGTATTATTCTTAAAGAAGGAATCTCCACCTCAGCTGGGATGACAGCCTCGGTACCATAAACCAACATATAATGAGTTGCTCCGGTTGATGTACGAACTGTGGTGCGATACCCCAATAGGGCAAAGGATAACTTCTCATGCCATTACTTGTGGTTCTCTACCATTTCCTTAGTACCTTATTGATATTTGTTTTGGCGTCTTCTAAGGCTCCATTCATCCGAGGTCTGTAGGCTGTGGAGTTCTTGTGCTTGATTTTGAAAGCTTCACATTTAGCTTTCATCAGATCACTATTGAGATTGGAAGAGTTGTTAGTAATGATGGACTCTAGAACTTCGAATCAGCAGACGATATGATCCTTGATTAAATTTACGATGACTTTCTTGGTTACAGCTTTATAGGACGCCATTTCGACCCATTTTGTGAAGTAATCAATGGCGACCAGAATAAACTTGTGCCCGTTTGAAGCAGTTGGCTCAATTGGACCAATAACATCTATTCCCCAGGCGGCAAATGTCCAAGGTGAGCTTGTCGTATTGAGCTTGTTTGAAGGCACTTTTATCATGTTGGGAAGCACTTGACAATGAAAGCATTTGCGGACAAACTAAATGCAATCCACCTCCATGGTCATCCAGAAGCAACCTGCCTTGAATATCTTCTTAGCCAAGACGAAACCATTTATGTGTGGACCACATGTCCCAGCATACATATCCTCAAGTAGCTTAGAAGCTTCCTTTGCGTCAACACATCTTAGTAGACTCAAATCAGGAGTTCTTCTGTACAACTTCCCTCCGCTGTGGAAGAAGTGATTTGACAGTCTCCGGAGTGTGTGTTTCTGAGTGTGATGTGCATGCTCTAGGTATTCTCCTTTTGATAAGTATTCTTTGATGTCATCGAACCAAGGCTTTCCATCCGCTTCTTCCTTGACATGAGCATAATATACCAACTGACTGTGGATCCTCATCGGAATGGGATCAATGTAGTTCTTATCTGGATGTTGTATCATGGATGAAAAAGTGGCCAATGCGTCGGTAAACTCATTCTGAATTCTAGGAAAATGTAAGAATTCTATTTTTGTAAACCTCTTTCTCAATTCCTGCACATGGTGTAGATATGGAAATATCTTGGAATTCTTGGTCTCCCACTCTCCTTGTACCTGGTTCACAAGCAAATCTGAATCACCAATTACCAGCAACTCTTGAATGTTCATGTCGACTGCCATGTTAAGCCCTAGTAAGCAGGCTTCATATTTTGCCATGTTGTTGGTGTAGGGAAATTTGAGTTTAGCAGATATCGTATAATACTGACCCATTTATGATACCAAAACTGCTCCAATGCCCACTTCTTTAAAATTTGTGGCTCCATCAAAGAACATCCTCCAACCATCAGATGCTTGTCCTCTCCTATGAATGATACTTCTTTATCAGGAAAATATGTTTTCAAAGGTTTGTATTCTCCTCTTACTGGATTTTCAGCAAGGTGATCTGCTAATGATTGTCCTTTAACCTCCTTTTGAGTTACATAGGCGATATCAAACTCACTTAATAGTATCTGCCATTTTGGCCAATTTTCCAGTCGGTATGGGTTTCTGAAATATGTACTTTAGAGGATCCATCCTGGATATGAGGTATGTAGTGTAGGCACAGAAGCAATGCCTCAATTTCTGAGTTTTCCAGGTCAAAGCACAGCAAGTGCGTTCAAGTAGAGAGTATCGTGCGTTCAAACACATCGGAAGGCTCTATCTAGTACAGATAGATAGAGTAGCAAAGGTCATCCTGGTTCCGGCAGGACCAACACTGGTGGTGTGGACAGATATTCCTTGATCTTGTCAAAGGCTTTCGGACAATCCTCGATCCACCTTGTTTCAGCATCTTTCCTCAGCATCTTGAAGATGAGCTCGCATATGATGGTGGACTATGCTATGAAGTAACTGATATAGCCGAGACGTCCTAGGAAGCTCATCACATCCTCTTTTCTCTTTGCTGGTAGTAACTCCTGAATTGCCTTGACTTTAGATGGATCCAACTTGGTCCCTCGACGACTGACAATGAATCCCAATAATTTTCCTGTGGGAACCCCGAATGCACATTTTGCGGGGTTCAGTTTCAAGTTGTACCTCCTTAGCCTGTCAAAGAACTTTCTCAAGTCTGCTATATGATCTATGACCCTTTTAGATTTGATAATGACATCGTCCACATACACCTCTATTTATTTATGTATCATATCATGGAAGATGGTTATCATGGCTCTCATATAAGTGGCCCCAGCGTTCTTCAAACCGAATGGCATCATCTTGTAGCAATATACACCCCATGGTGTAATGAAAGCTATCTTCTTTGCATCTTCTTCATCTATCCAAATCTGGTGATAACCCGTGAAGCAATCTACAAAGGATTGAAGTTCATGCTTGGCACAATTATCGATCAAGATATATATATATATATATCGTAGTGGGAAGTCGTCCTTGGGACTTGCTCTGTTTGAATCCCGATAGTCGACACATACTCGGACCTTCTCATCCTTCTTCGGAACTGGAAATTTGTTAGCTAACCAGGTTGGGTACTGAACCGCCCTGAGAACTTTGGCTTTGATCTGCTTGGTAACTTCCTCCTTGATTTTCAGGCTCGTGTCTAGTTTGAACTTTCGGAGTTTCTGCTTGACCAGCGTACATATGGGATTAGTGGGCAACTTGTGAGCCACTATAGATGTGCTCAAACCGGTCATATCATCATATGACCATGCAAAAATGTCCTCATATTCTTTTAGGAAATGGATGTATTCCTCCTTATGTGTTGGTGACAAGTGAATGCTGATATGGGTCTCCTTGACGGTCTCGGTGTCTCCCGAATTTACTGCTTCGATTTTATCCAGATTGGACTTAGGCTTGTTCTCAAAATTCTCGACCTCCCTGACAATTTCCTCAGGTCGTTGCCTCATTACATGCCATAATTATCGGTTCATCAGGAAAAGTAATAATAACACTGTAGATGGGAAAGGTATAAAAATAGTAATGAATAATGATAAAGAGCATATGCATTCAATTAAAACTGAGAAATTTTTTCAAACAAAGCTTGGCTCGATGAATCGAGCATTTAGTTTGAAACAAGTAAATCTCAAATCAAAATCACTGGAAATCTTAAATGCCTAGGATGGCTATAGAAGTAAATTTTGCCAAGCTATCCAGGGACTTGGTGGGCTCGGGATGGTGTGGCAGTACAATTTTTAAGAACGACTCCCTTCTCCATAGTCTGAATAGTGAGGCCTTCTTCCTTTTCCTCCTCAATTATGGCACTGTAATCCATGTCCTCATCTTCCAAGAACAAATTCCTCAACCCAACTAGCGCTTCTTCTTCTTCTGCGGTCCCCCATATCGTATCAGCTTGGTGAAAAACTTGTTCTAGACGTGGCACTTGTTACTCAAGAGGGTAGTATGGTCCATGCCATGGAGACGACCAATCATTATATTCTTCCCATATGTATTGATATTCGAGTTTTTTCAACTGTATTGGTTTGGTGATACCTTGGAGGTTCTTTCCCAATCCTTTGCCGGGTTTATATCCAGACCATGCTAGTATGTTTTCTATTTTGTTATTCCACAACTTATCCTTCTCGATGACATTGACCTGTTTGATGTGATGGTAGGTTTCCCTTTCTAGCCTTCTTCTATGTCCAATGCCTGGGATGGTCTGAGTAGTGTAGATGAGGTTAGTTCTATCTCCGTGAATGATTACCTCTTGGCTGTTCCATTCAAACTTCACGGCTTGATGTAGCGTGGAAGGCCCGGCTCCAGCAACATGGATATGGCTAGCCTAACAGAAGGTTATATGAGGCTGGTGTGTCCAACACTTTAAATTCAACGTCGAACCATGTTGGCCCCATCTACAAGTTAAGTTTTATTTTGCTGATCGTGGCCCTCTAAGATCCATCGAAAGCCTTCACATTCATGCTTCCTACCCGTATCTCATGGAAACCTTTGCCCAATCTTTTCAAAGTGTCTAACGGACAAATATTTAGGCTGAAACCTCCATCAACTAAGACCCTGGCAATTAATTTGTCTTTAAATTACACTGTAATATGCAATGCTCGACTGTGATTCAGCCTCTCGGGTGGTAGCTCATCTTCATGGAAGATGATCTTATGACTTTCCAATACTTGCCCAACAATGTTGGTCATTTCTCCGCCGGTGATGTTATTGGGTACGTAAGCCTCGCTCAATACTTTTATTAAGGCGTTCTTCTGTGCCTCTGAATTCTGCAACAGTGATAGGATAGATATCTGAGCAGGGAGTTTGTTCAGATAGTCAACAACAGAGTACTCCTTTGCCTGTACTTTCCTCCATAGGTCATCTAGGCCAGTCTCAATGATAGGCCGCCTAGTGGTGGCCTCCTTACTTGAACCTCCCGGGTGTTCAGGTGTATAGAGTCTTCCGGTTCTAGTTATTCCTTGTGCCTCATCAGATTCCACTACCTTGGCCTTCCCTTTCTATCGAGCCTCGGTGACATAATCCCAGGGTATTGCTTTTGAGTTGAATAGGGATGTGGTTGATACTGTCACAGTGAAAAGTGTGACCATTTCTACTTTGAATGGAGTGGGGGTTATTGCAGGCGGAGCTACTTCCACCTCAGATGGAACTAATGTAGTTACCTCAACCTCGATCGGTGCCTGTGTCTGAACCACAATAGGAGTAAGTGTGACTGCAACCTTAGAGTCGTCACCTTCTCAAATAAGCCCGATCGACCCCTCAGGGTCCCATTCTTTATTTGTCTCTATCATATGTATACCATCACCTCTATGATCAGGGAGGGGATTGTTGCAGACATTAGGTGCGGCTTCCTTTGCTGGTATGACCTTGTTGCCAATAGGCATTTGGATCTTATCCTTCAGTGCCTGGAACTTAGCAATGGTGGGCCCTTTCATACCGAATTGGTACGCACAAGTTTTGTTCGAATTGACCCACTGGGATGGATTTTCTAAAGCCATAGCGGGAATATGAGTGACGTAGCCGGTGGATTTCAACTTTTCATATAGTTGGTCGATGGGCTTACAATGGAGGTATATTGTCTAGGTGGCTTGCGGTCAAAGTTTGGCCATGGTCTTGGATAATTTAGATGAACTAGTGGTGATTGGAAGTGGGATGGTTGGGAGTTATAGGTGTGATGGACAGAGGTTGGTTAGGACTTTCTGGGAGATGAAGGTTGATATGTAGGCGGTAGCTTGGTATGTGGGTGGAGGGGTTTGATATGTGGGTGGAAGTGTTTGATATGTGGGTGGAGGTGTTTGATAGACAAGTGGAGGTTTTGGGCCCTAGGTTACCATTACTGCCCCAACATCTCTCTTCTTCAATATGACACCTGATTGTAGTGACTTATTTGTGGCTTGCAAGGCCTCGAAGTTTGTTACCATCTCGCTCTTGATTCCTTCTTCAATTCTTTCTCCGAGTTTGATGATGTCAAAGAATTTGTGATTTTCAATAACCATCAACCTCTCATAATATTGCGGATCCTATGCTCTGACGAAAAAATTATTCATATGTTCTTCGTCCAAAGATGGCCTGACCTTGGCCGCTTCTGACCTCCAACGAGTAGCATATTCCCAGAAAGACTCAGTAGGTTTCATCTTAAGATTTTGAATGTAGAAGACATCCGGTGCATTCTATGTGTTGAACCTGAATCGGTCCATGAAATCCGAAGCCATGCTTACCCAATTGGACCATTTCTAGGGATTTTGGCTAATATACTAAGACAAGGCATCTCCAGTAAGGCTCCTCATAAATAGCTTTATTCGGATCTTTTCATCTTTCCCGACCCCAACAAGATTATCACAATTGGTCCTTAGACGAACCCTAGGATCACCTGTACCATCGAACATTTCAAACTTGGGAGGTTTGTACCCCTCGGGTAGTTTGACATCTGGTTGTATGCACATATCTTCATAGTTCAAGTCTTCTATTCCTCTGTTTCCCTAAACACTATGAACTCTGCTTGTTAACTTCTTCAGTTATTTAGCCATGTTTTTGATGAGCAAGTCCTTCTCGGAGGATTCCGATGTACATGACATTGGTTGGGTAGAATGAGGCATAGGTTCCACATATATGGGGTTGCTTTGATGGGTGCCAAGAACTTGGGTGTAGTGATGGTCATTTGTGGAGTTTTGGGGGTCAGAAATGAGTGGTGGTGTATTTTGGGGAGTGTGGTAAGTGGTGGTTGGCAGGTAATGAATTGGTTAATGGTGTTGTTGTGGCGGGGTTGGTAATGCATTGTGATTCTAGGGTGGAGTTGTGTATTGATTTTGTGCGGGAGGATTTTATGGGTGTTGGTTTTGTCTGTTTTGAGGAGTTGCTGGATTCTTAGCGTTCTGTTGGTTGATGTTAGGGACATTCAGGGTAAGTGACAAGTTTGCCAAATTGTGAACCTGCTCAAGTTCTACTTGCAGTTCTAGTATCTTTTGTTTCTGTCTCAAGACCAGATCATTTTGGGCCGGAGTACTACGGCCCTGAGAGGTTTCTGCATTCTCAATATTCTCCTTTCGGATACTACTTAAATCATCCATATTTGCCTTTCCTTTGCCTTTTGTGTTGTTTGGAGGAGGAGAAGGTGGAGGGCCTCTAGATCTGGTGTGATATGCTGATGAGGCCAGTATGATTGAACCAACCTAAGGGGATGGTAATAATAAAAAAAGTAAGGAAAAACAAAAGGTAACAAGTTAGTGAGGATCCTGAAATGTTTGCAGTATTTAAACACATATTGCGAGAATGTAAATTCTTGTCCTAATTTGGGAACCTCATTGTGCCCGAGGTAGGCCTAGCGATAGATAGATTTGGAGAAATTTATATGCCAACAAATGCTTCACTTCATGATGTAAACAATAGATGAATCCCAAAATGACACTAAGATAATAATAAAATAAGTAACTACTAGCATTTGGCCTTATTACATTTTAGGAAAAAGCAAATTAAATCTAGCCTATTTGGTCCCGGAAGGACCTTCCCCAGATTTGATATTTCGAACTCCATCATATAGATCCCCCAGCTCGCGTAGCCCCAGCAGCAAGCAGGCTCTGGCCAGATGTCCTCCTTAAGCGTTCTGGAAATTTTCAATCCTCTTTATGACTATACCTTCCAGCTCCACTATTCCTTGCTCCAAATATTCCAGTTTCCTGTTGGAATAACCACTATCTCTTTCCACTCCTCGATCAATGTCACATTCCTCTTATGTATTTCCCGATGCTCATTCTCAGAGTCGTGGACCCTCTTGTGCAGCCTGTTGTACTTGACTTGAGCTTCAACTTCCTCATTTATGATTCTGTTCCCTTGACCGGCCCCTGGTGTCACCATTCCTTTTAGATTGTCCTCCAACCATGCCGGTTAGAAAGGCTCACACCTTGCATTATACTTGTCTCGCTCGACGGTGTTCTTTTCCATAATTATTTTACACTATTACATTGCTACATGTGCTGTGCTTGGCACTTGTAAGGGACGCCATCATCTTGGAAGTCTGCCCTGAAGTGACTCGTCTTGACAACCCTTGGTACAACCTATTTTTTGCCTGCTTGCCTCATAACTCGCATAGGGACATATGGGTATATCCCTCTCAACCCGATCAACACCAAGTGCAGAGCATCCCTGGATCTGATAATAAACTCATCTGTTGGGAACCATTCAACCATCCATTGTACCTATTCCTCGGTTAGATTGTCGAAGAACTCCACCCGTTCTTTGGCGCTTTTCGGCTGAGCAAATCTATCTGGAATGTAAGTCATCTGCTTGGGGTGATGAAAAGCAATGTGGTCGTTCTAAGCCCGTCGCTGAAATTCTTGGCAATAGCGACCCTTTTGGAAATGCTCCAACAACCACAACTACATTAATAAGTTACAATTCTCG
The DNA here is from genome assembly GCA_026770625.1 of Nicotiana glauca. Lineage (NCBI taxonomy): Eukaryota > Viridiplantae > Streptophyta > Magnoliopsida > Solanales > Solanaceae > Nicotiana > Nicotiana glauca. The sequence continues at coordinate 58,268 of MU773408.1, forward strand.
AAATGATTGACCCCTCTTTGTCAATGCTCCAGAGCCATATAGATGTCGGCTATGATCATGGGGACTATGGTATATGTCTGTCCATTGATCCCTTCCATCAAAGTCCTTGCAACCATGGCCAACCTAGTGTGAATTCTTCCATTTTTCATTGGGAACACTATCAGGCCTAGGAAGTATACAATGAATAAGAATGCTTTACAGTGGATGTGCCCAGAGAAGTGAGAGAGATCTCATCATGGTAGGTGCGGAAAAATTTTCTATGGCCATACCTCTCGTACATATACTCGAAAGGTATGTAAGATTCCTTCAAGCAAACTTGGTCGACATTCTTCTTCAGCCCCATCATCTTCAAAAATCCCTTGCATGTACGGTTTTTTGGTACCAATAGCCCAGGACTGTACCAAGTCAATCCCGCAAGCCCTCCAATTTCCTCCAGAAGTGGTTGCAGTTCTATATCGCCAAAACGAAACACAACCCTCTCACTATCCCAGAATAAAGTAGCAGCATCGATTAGTTTGTTGTTTGGCTCAATATATAGCAAGGAGGGCATGTTACCCAAGTACTTTCTCATATGTTTCTTGTTACTTGAGGAAAGGTCCTCCCACCAATATAGCAGCAATGGTGGGATGTTGCTAACCATACTGAATCTGGGGACCTCGTGCCTCATTTTCTGCAAAACAAAAGGGTTAGACCTTACCCCTACCAGACTCGACTATTTATACATTTATGATCAACATATCAGTATTTAGTTCTCTAAATTAATGCACAAAATGTGGTTGTCTCCGTTGGGATTATGGAACGCCTAATGGACTTTGGATAAGGCTTATCTTAAAGGATCATGATGTGGAAAACATAACTGATATGTTATACCATGATGCATGCATAATTTTAACCAGAGTAAGGTTTTTATGGGGTTTTAGACTGGTACCCTCGAGCGGACAACTCAAGGAGGAAGGCACGGAACCATCGACTGAACCACTGATCGACTGGTTTTACTACAAATAAACCTTTCCAAATTTAAGGATAGTAAATAGGAAGAGCGCAACCACTCATTAAAGCGTTACTATAGGATTTGATACGCACGAGTGGAATATGATTAAATGAATCGATTCTCAGGGAGAAAGTAGTTGCAGTTGAGATCTTCATCAAAGAAGCTGGGCCGGGATCAAGTGATCGAAACAAGTAAGGCCACAAAACCAACCACTGTTTCGAACTAACAATTGTTCTTTGTTGAAAATTTGAAACAGGTGCAATCCAAGCAATCGTGCAAAAAGCAGGTGCAACCCAAAAGGGAAAAGAAATGCGCAAACATTGAAACAGCTTTGCAGCAGGGAACCGACCCAAAAGGGAAGTTTTCCTCAAACTCTTTCATGCGCTTTATCAATAAAAGTAAAAGAAGAAAGAAATAAGAAGAAGAAGAGAAAAAGAAAAATCTAAAAAAAAATAAAAATCATGGTAGCATAGGGCCCCATTCCCTAGATATCTCTGCTTAACCCGTGGACCTCCCTGGCATAACCCAAGGAGTCTTTTTCCTTCTTATCCCGGCATAACCCGCGGATCTACCTAGCATAAATCGAGGATCTCCCGGCCAAAAAATCGTTGGAGCTTTTTCTTTCCAAATCCCGGCCAAAAAACCGAGGATCTCCCGGCCAAAAAACTGTTGGAGCTTTTTCTTTCCAAATCCCGGCAAAAAAAAAACCGAGAATCTCCCGACCAAAAAACCGTTGGAGCTTTTTTCTTTCCAAATTCCGGCCAAAAAACTGAGGATCTCCTGGCCAAAAAAACCGTGGAGCTTTTTCTTTTCAAATTCCGGCCAAAAAACTGAGGATCTCGCAGCCAAAAAACCGTTGGAGCTTTTTCTTTTCAAATCCCGGCCAAAAAACTGAGGATCTCCCGGCTAAAAAACCGTGGAGCATTTTCTTTTCAAATCCCGGCCAAAAAACCGAGGATCTCATGGCCAAAAAACCGTTGGAGCTTTTTCTTTCCAAATCCCGGCCAAAAAATCGAGGATCTCCCGGCCAAAAAATCGTTGGAGCTTATTCTTTCCAAATCCTGGCCAAAAAACCGAGGATCACCCGGCCAAAAAAACCGTGGAGCTTTTTCTTTTCAAATCCCGGCCAAAAAATTGAGGATCTCCCGGCCAAAAAACTGTGGAGCTTTTTCTTTTCAAATCCTGGCCAAAAAATCGAGGATCTCCCGGCCAAAAAATCGTTGGAGCTTTTTCTTTCCAAATCTCGGCCAAAAAACCGAGGATCTCCCGGCCAAAAACCGTGGAGCTTTTTCCTTTCAAATCCCGGGCAAAAAATCGAGGATCTCCCGGCCAAAAAAAAAAAAAAACCGTTGGAGCTTTTTCTTTCCAAATCCTGGCCAAAAAACTGAGGATCTCCCGACCAAAAAACCGTGGAGCCTTTTCTTTCCAAATCCCGGCCAAAAAATCGAGGATATCCCTGGCATAACCCAAGGAGCTTTTTCTTTTTCGGCATAACCCGGTCATCTTTTAGCATATCCTGGCTTCGTTCCCAAGGATACGCAATCCTGACTTTTATTTGGTTTTTTAAAAAAAAAAATAGTTCAGACTTTTGTTGCAAATAACTCACGAAATTTTTCCTAGTGAAAACTGGGGCAGAAAAATTTCGTTCGTTTGTTTATTTTGGTGTCCGAACAGGTTTTACCTCAAGGCACAGGATTCGAGATGACTGAAAGAATGAGTCTCAGTCCAGAATAAAAGAAAAGAAGAAAAGAACAAAAAAGAAGTGAGCTCAAAGTGTTTGAAATGGAGAAAGACGTTGACTGCTCAAAACTTGATTAAAGTCACAAGCTCCGCCTGTCCCTCTTTGACACAATGCTGAAGAAAGAGCCAGCACCTACAGCTAACGAACATCAAGATTCAGATCGGAGTCTGCAGCAAGACCTAGCCAAGACTCAAGATCAAGCTTCAAGAGATTTATAGATAGGAATTTTGTAACTCATAGGTGATAGGCTTAGTTAGTCTTTTTAATTTTGATTTTGATGTAATAAGGGACATCGGACTGGAACCCCAACGGAACCTCGATGGAACCTCGATGGAACCTCGCTCGGTTTTCAACCTCGGCACTCCATCACCTCATTCACTGCTGAACTACACGTGGCCTGATTCCTTTATAGCCAAGGATATGTAGGCAGCTCAGATACCAGGGCTCGGTCACATTCTCCTTTCTTCTTTTCTTTTGGTCTCCTTAAATAAGGGTCGGGTCAAAAACCTGTCTAGTCATTCTTTGTCTAAAAACTCTTCGTGTTTCCAGTCAAAGAAGGGCAGCTGTTGACATGTGATTTTTGACCCTCCCCGAAATTTTACCCATTTTTAGCATGTAATATCTAGTTTAGGCTTAATATCGCCATTTCAACTAATTTTTACTTTATTTTATTACAAGAAAATGAAAAATTACAAAAAAAGGTTTATTAATATTTTGTAGTCATTTTCAATCTTAAAAAAAATACAAAAAAAATAGTAACCTATCTTTATTTTTATAATCTTGAAAACATAAAAAAATAATTTTATGTTTTATAGTTTAGTTCAATTAATTAAAATTAGTTTTATATTTTTATATTATAATTGTACATAATTTTAGAAGAAGGAATTAGTTTTAAGTTGGTTTATCCCATTTTTATAAATCTTATAGTCCATTTTTAGTCTTTGGCCCAAAATCCCTAGCCCATAATTATAGGCCCATACCCCTAAACCTAATCCCTACCCTATATAATATCCACCAAATAGACCTAAAAAATGGGGATCATCCACTTAAAGTAACGCCTAAGGAAAAGGGCTTGACAATCAGCGCCGCAATGGTCCAAAAATACACAAGACCATGAACATTCTTCTTCTTCCATGAACAAAAATCAGAAAATGCCTAAGACCCCTTGGAGAATCCGCCGCCAGAATATATAGATCTCCCATCGTTGCATCTTCTAAAAAATCCCCAAAAAGCACGCATGAACCCTACAGCTTTAGGAAAAGCTGCGCATCAGCCATAGCTTTTTGGGACTGAGAGAATCCAGAGCTTGCTCTTCTTCCTAACCACTCTCATTTTCTTCCACTCTCACTTCCACCATTAATGTCAAGCTCCATGTTCCTCACCCAAAAAATCAGCAATAAAACCAACCGAAAAAACTTCATATTTCTTCATTAAAATCAGCAGCATTCTAGCCATGAAACCCGCCCGAAAGCAACCTTGAAAAGGTCAAAAAATCAGCTTAAAAATGCACCAAAACAAGCTGAAAATAGCTCTATTTTTCCAGTCAAAACGACCTCTAAAATAGTATCCAAAAACCAGCCGCAAACAGCCCCGAAACCCACCTCTAACACCATCCAAAAACGAGCTTGAAATTAAGGTCAAAACTGAGCCCCAAATATATGCGTTACTGCTTGAAACCCAGCCCCAAGACACCATTCAAAGTTGCCGAGTTGTGTCAAAGTTTGAGAGTTTCCGTCGAGTTACTGTCCATTGGTTTTCCGCCGAAGTTCCTGTTCTTCTGGCGAGTCTTCGAAGTTCCATTTGTTTTGGTGTATTTCGTTTTTTCTTTTCTGCTGGATGAATATGCTTTGTAATTAATGTTCTTTGGTTTGAATGGAAACATTTGTGAAAATATGTGGAAAGTTTGAAGCTTTAATGGAAAAACAGCTCACAAAATGAGTAAAATTTGAATCTTTACTGGAAGTTTGTTTTTTGTTTTATTGATTATTGAGTTGGTGGAATTTCAATAACTTTGATTAGAGGTGCTAGTTTTGAGATAAGAGAAACTTTTGTAGGGGCCATATCATTTTTTTACCCTTAGGAATAAACATATTGCCTCCTTTTACTGATTGTTTGTCACGGAAATATATAACTTTACAATTCATATGTATGTGACTTTTCTTATGGTTCATCAGTAGAGATTAGTAGAAGCACTTAGCATTCCATTATCGACATAGCTTCACTCCCCGTACTATTAGTGGTTTGCACTATTTTACACGTTCGCGTGATAAAATAAGATAAAAACAAAATGGGATTATGCGTTTGCGCAACTTCGGCTAAACTTTCTTAATAATAACAAATCGTTATTAATTGTGGACACGTTCGTGTGACATGATTTTTGATGCGCCAAATAAAAAGAGTATACGTACGCGTAACTCAATTCTTTAATTACGAATAAACCAAGTAATTAAAAGCGATAAAAAATAATTGCACATAGGTCCTAAAAATGAGTAGTTTAACAATTAAGCCGAGTAATAATCACTGAGCGACCGTGCTAGAACCACGGAATACGGGGATGCCTAACACCTTCCCCCGAGTTAACAGAATTCCTTATCTAGAATTCCTTATATGGAATTTCTTTAAAATAAAACTTCCTCGATTTGGGATATAAATAAACCGGTGACTTGAGACACCGTAATTTATTCCAAGTGGCGACTCTGAAATAAACAAATAATCTCATTTCGAATAATGTCACTTAAATTAGAAAAACTCCCTTATATACTACCTTTCGGGGTAGTGTGTAAAAAAGGAGGTGTGACAGCTTGCACGCCAGATAACGGGCGTGGGGTAGAGCACCGTTGGGGATTATGACTTGGTCTGTCCCGCTTGATGAAAATACTACCAAATTATTTGAAGCTTAGTTGATATTCTTATAAAAATGGATTAATTGTTATAATTTGGCCTCATGCCAACTGATTGAATCCTTCAGGGATTGTTTTAAATGGTTTCTTACCATATTTTTTATATAATTGATCTCAGTCCAAGGTTTTAAATACTGTTTTGCAAACTTGGCCATCTTTCTAAGATTTGAAAACTTACATGATATTTCTAAATGATATTTTGGGCTGAGAACTACTGTTTTACAAAGGCTAAGGGGCTTATAATAATTTCTGGACTGAGCATGGATCAGGCTATGTGCCGCAATAGTGTTACATTGATATTGAGGCCGAGAGCCTGGCTGATTACATTTATATTGAGGTTGAGAGCCTGGCTGATTACATTGATATTGAGGCCGAGAGCCTGGCTGACTACATTGATATTGAGGTCGAGAGCTTGGTTGATTACATTGATATTGAGGTCGGGAGCCTGGTTGATAGCATTGATCTTGAGGCCGAGAGCCTGGTTGATTTTATTGATATTGAGGTCAAGATCCTGGTTGATGCCACGAGATCGCTTGATATTGTACTTGGGCTGTAGGAGCCGCTTCGGAGTCTGAGCCCATTCCAGTGAGCACTGGAGAGGTGAGTAGGCTTTCAGGCCTTATAATGTTATAGCGCTTGGGTCGTAGGAGCCCCTCCGTTGTCTGCACATACTCCCAGTGAGCTCTGTCAATGATAAATAAATAGATGGCTTAGGTTGCACGCCGCAGTGGGTACCAGAGTATCTCTTCATATGCATTGCCTTGCACTCATGCATTGTTCTTTATCTGTTATACCTGGATGGCTCGGGCTGCACGCCGCAGTGGGTATCGGAGTGTACCGTCATATGCATTGCTTTGCACTCATGCATTGTTCTTTATCTGTTATACCTGGATGACCCGGGCTGCACGCCGCAGTGGGTACTAGAGTGTACCGTTATATGCATTGCATTGCACTCATGTATTTTTCCATTATATGTTTTACCTGTCATTACATACCTGTACTTTTATGTCGTTGACTTGTTGCTTCATTACTAAATGCTCTAAATTGCTAGTTATAGTTTACTTTGTATTTTTCCATGATTTCTTATCCTTAGCCTTTATTTATGTTTATTACTAACTGATTTGGAGTACTCATTGTACTCCCTGCACCTTGTGTGCAGGTACAGGTATTTCTGAGGCATAAAACGAGTTTCCTGCCATTCAGTTTTCATCGGAGTTATCGAGGTAGCTGCATGGCGTTCGCAGACTCGATTTCTCCTTCTATCCTTACTTGTTATTCCGCATTTTAGATATTTTTCTGTATTAGGGTGTTGAAACCTTGTATTAGAGGCTCAGACTTGTGACACTGGATCAGTGGGTTGTTTTATAGAGATTTTTCTGGATTATGATTTTCGTACATTTCAACTGTTTAAAAATTCATACTTTGAGTTTATATAAAATTTGAATTTAAAGTGGTTAATCAGTAATAAATTGTAATAGAAGGTGTTGAGAGTGGTAATTGGTCGGGCTTGCCTCGCATTGTGTTGGGCGCCATCACGACTGGGATTTGGGGTCGTGACAAGTTGGTATCAGAGCCTAGGTTAATTGGTCTCGCGAGTCATGAGCCGGTTTAGTAGAGTCTCGCGGATCGGTACGGAGATGTCTGTATTTATCCTCGAGAGGTTACAGAACGTTTAGGAAAAAAATTCATATTCTTGATATTCTTATCGTGCATCCTTGATTCATCTTGAAAAGTAACTCTTACAATTCCTTCCCCATGTTCGGATATGCGAACGAGCGCTCAGTATTAGATGTGCCTTGATGGCTTGTAATTCCCCGATCGAAGGGCGAGACGTGATCTCTGTGAGTTTGATGTTAGGCCAATCTGAAGGAATTGAGACCGGATCTTTGCCTATGGCTTGAGCACCGAGGTGCTAATTGTGCGAGCAAATGTTTTGAACTTATATGTCCGGTATTGTCCCTATTAGTGGGAATGATGGTTGGTTAGCTACGTGAGGAGTATGTTAATACTGCAGGATGTATCTATATGACTGGGAAATGACGAGAAAGGGCTGCAAGATGATAGGTGAACTAGTAAGTGTTCGATTTTCATTGTGATTGAATGTGTAGCCCCGAGTTATGGGGGGCATGAAGAATTTTTTCATGTCTCCTATTTGGAGTGAAGTAAATTTCATGTTACGGTATGAGTTTAGACTCTGGAAGGTTAAGTGATTGTGTAATGTGTATGACAGTAGACGGTATACAAAAATATTAATCGGAGGTGAAGTAGGTGGGTTATCTCCTGCGGAGTGTTCTAAGGTGGTGTGATCCTTATGGTGCCTATGAGAAGATCTCATTTACAAGTGAAGAATATGCATTGAAATCTAAATTTGGTCGCCTAGAGAGCGGGCTTAACTGTTGTGTGAGTGAATGCAAGAATTGCAAAAGAGTTAAAATTCCAAATGATTTGTGTTTCCACAAGCATATGAAAGAGTGAGTTTAATATCACTATGGTGTTACGGCTGCAAAAGAGTAAATGCGTTGTGATTTATTGACTGCGTGTTGATCTATGGCCTTAAGACAAGTTGGGGAGTTTGCTATTAAATAAGTTGATTGCACGATTATGTGCTATATTGGTTCCAGTTTGAGGCATGTTGGTGAGGAAGTTATGGCTTATAGAGATTAAGGTCGATCAGGCGGTGGCCAGGCTTGTTTTTATACCATTCCAGGTAGGACAGAAGATATTGCTTCAAATGTTGTTATTACAAGTATTGTTCCAGTCTGCCACATAGATTCCTCTATATTATTCGATCCCCGTTCCATCTATTTTTATGTGTCCTCATATTTTGCTCATTATTTGGGTACGCCCGAGAGTTTCTTTCTTTATATGTTCATGTATCTACCCCGGTGGGCGATACTGTTATTATGGACCGTGTGTACCGGTCATGTGTTGTGATTATTGAGGGTCTAGAGACCCGAGTTGATCTATTTCTATTGAGCATGGTGGACTTGATATTATATTAGGCATGGATTGGCTATCTCCGTGTCGTGCTATTCTAGACTGTCATGCTAAGACAATCACTTTTGCTATTCTAGGTGTTCCGAGGATCGAGTGGCATGGTATGACTGAATATGTTCCTAGTAGAGTAAATTCTTTCTTGAAAGCCCAGCATATGATTTGGAAGGGTTGCCTATCATATCCAGTTTTTGTACGAGATGTTGTAGCAGAGACTCCTAGTATTGATTTTGTCCTGGTTGTGAGGGATTTTTCCTGATATATTTTCCGCAGACCTGCCGGGCATGCCTACGGACAGGGATATTTATTTTGGCATTGACCTGGTGCCGAGAACTCAACCCATTTCTATTCTAGCATATCTTATGGCACCAATGGAGATGAAAGAATTGAAGGAGCAACTTTAGAAGCTCCTAGATAAGGGGTTCATTCGGCCTAGTGTGTCACCTTGGGGTGCACCAGTCTTATTTGTGAAAAAAAGGATGGCACAATGAGAATGTGCATTGATTATATGCAATTGAATAATGTAACAGCGAAGAACAAGTATCCTTTGCCTCGTATTGATAGCTTGGTTATGTGCGAACAAATTTGAAAGTTTTCTCAATGGTTTTTACCATGGTTCGAGCTGGATATCTTCTACTGGTGTGCAGAAAATATTGTATATTATGAACTCCTCCTAAATGAGAGCAAATAGAAGATTTCTAAATGCCGGAATGTAATTTTCCTATAGCCCAAAAATTCTAATGAGATTTTGTGTTTACAACAAGATGGCATGATAAACGTAATGTATGGTACATGCTTAATATTTTCAGGTGCAAGGTGGAAATTCATTCTTGAAGAGAAGGTCATGAATTCTGGATAGAATAGTCAGTTTCAGATATTTAGATTGAAGGTTATAACTGCTCGGTAAGGCCTGAAGAGGGTGCACATTATATTCTGATTAACAGATATCTATTAGTGTTTCAACGCTCACGTGGATGATCGACTGCCAGTATTTCGATCTTGCTATGTATTGTAGGAAAAATTTTGGGAATAATTATCATGAAATGATCATACTTTAGGGATGTGTTAGTCATTTGGGTGCTGAGGTTGTGATCAGCTATGGTGATTTATATGATCTATGAATTTGGAGACGGGGAATTCTAGAAAATATACTATTTCAGTATTGTGGCATGTTTGAGGTCAGCATCTTACCTAAACTCTTTAGATGCACTAGTCGAGCTAATTGATGGTGATAACTATGCGCTATGAGCGCAAATATATGTGAGGTTTTGACCTGTGTGCAAGCACCGAGCCAATATTCATGCTCGGAAGATGCGTTGGCTATAATATGCCTAGAGTGGGATATTTAGCTTAAAGGTATAATGTTTCTCTTATTCGTAACTCTGTTAAGAACTATCTGGACTATACTTGAGATTTCCAAGATGATAAATTCCAGAACAAACTTGGTGATTACTAATTATGTGTTAACTTGCTGATTTGAGCTATGATAGCACAGTTTGCTCATGCCTACGATATAGAGTGTTATTTATGCCAGTCCAGGAGCATGAGAATCTTGTTTTAGTTAGCATATACATGTGTACTTGTTAGGTTGCTTATATATGATATGCTTGGACTGGAGGTCTGTGACCGTGTCTGGTGGATTATGTTGTTGGAAACTAAGTTGCTCGTGAAGTTGATGTCAATGTGAGCTATAGAAAAGCTGGTTATTATTATTCTATTCATGTATCTGGGTTACACTGTGATTTACGAGCTCATAACATATCGTTGGGGTGGTACATGTGGAACTTGCAAAATGACTCTCTTCTTTGAGGTATTTTCCCTTTCTAGGGTAACCGGATATGCAACAGTGAGGTTTACTAGTATGGCATTATATTATGTACTTCTTCGTGGGCATGATGATTCGCTTGTAGTACTAGACATCAAATTACGCTTGGTTGATGGTTTTGAGCATGGCGACTTGGGGTGTCTCAGGTGAACTAGTGTCTGAATACCTCGCAGTTGGATTCGAGTGTTCTGTTGCTATGAAGTGAGATAGGTTCTCAGCCTTATGCTGTGGTGGTACTGGTAATCTTGTGGTACGGCTCTTTCACTTGAGTCATTTTCATGAATTTAGTATACTCAGACTGTTGCTTATTGGCGCGCGTACTGTGAGAGTTATGGCTTAGGCCTGTATTGATGTGTCATGTCACCAGAGTGGTGTGTTGGATTAGATGAGATCGTTGGTATCATTAATGAGTACGAACGAATTTTATTTCAGCATGTTGGAAGGATAATATCGAGGTTCAGCTTAAAAATTTGCTATGGTAATTGCCAAAGGAGAAATGGCTTCATGAATGGTTGATCTGAGAAATGGTTATGGTTTACTACGTAGTTCATTTATCGTTGGCAGTATATGAAAGTGTTGGAATGAGACTTGAGCTGATAAGAGGTTTTCTATCGGTATTTGGTTGTTGGGGACAACTGCTATGAATGGGAGTTATTGCTACATGTGTTTAAGTTATGTGGAATATCAGGTTATTGCACCTGAGGTTGCAGGTATGGGTTATTACAGCTTGTTTGGGCTTATTCACTATATAAATGTAGGATTCTGATCATATGAAAGATTTCAAAAGTGTAAATGTGGTCCTATGGCTTATGGGCTATATGGGATCGCAAAAATTTCAGTTAGAATATGTTGTCGGACCTATATGAGATAGGGTGATGTGGGATCACCCCCGGAATTATGCATGGTTAAGTTATTCAACGATTGCTTGGCTTTTGGAGCAACTCTGGGCACATTCGAGGACGAACGGTTGTTTAAGTTGGGGAGGATGTGACGACCCGACCCATCATCTCATGAGTTACCGCTTCATTTTTCCTATTTTCAGCTTCTTTATGCTTCATTGTCCGTATCGTGTGTAATAGAGTTGAGTTGGAGTGGTTTTGATAATAAATGAGACACTTAGTCTCTTTTAAGAAGGCTTAAGTTTGAAAAGTCAATCGTACGTTGACTTATGAGTTAGAGGGCTCGGATGTGAATTTTGATGGTTTCGTTAGCTCCGGGAGATGATTTGAGACTTAGAAGCGTGATCGGAATTGATTTTGGAGGCCCGGTGTAGAATTAGGATTGAATTGGCGAAGTTAGTATTTTTGCGATTTCCGGTTGATACGTGAGATTTTGATCCAGGAGTCGGAATGGAATTCCGAGAGTTGTTTTAGCTTCGTTATGTGATTTAGGATATGCGTGCAAAATTTCATGTAATTCGGACGTGGTTTGGTTGGGTTTTTGATCAAAAGCGTGTTCCGAAAGTTTTAGAAGAACTTAGGCTTGAATTTGAGCTAATTTGATGGTTTTGGTGTTGTTTGAGGTGTTTTGATGATTGGAACGAGGTAGAATAATATTTTAGGATGCGTTGGTGCTTTTGGTTGAGGTCCCGGGGGCCTCGGGTGAGTTTTGAGCGAGTACGGACATCCCCGAACTTAGAATATTGATGGGCAGTCATTTTCGCGCAGGGCACGGTCCTATTAGCGCGAAGCGCGTTGGCCTTGTGCTGGGCACGTAAAAGTGACCGCGACCGCGGTCATGAAGATCTGCAGGTCATCGGTCCAACTTCAGAAGCTCATCTCTTTTGATCTACAAGGAATTTCAAGGTGATTCAAAAACAACAGTTGTAGCCCTTCGTGTCTAGTGTCCAGAAATGTAAAGATATCATAGTTTGGACATATGTAGTGAAAGTTATGGCCAAAAAACTAAAGCCTGGCATTGCAGAGAAAACCTACGCAGTCGCGGTCATATTTGCGCGGACCGCGCTGGTTTCGCGCGGTCGTGGTCATTTTTGTGCGGCCCGAGGAGTTGGAAATCTAGGGGTTACTCTTTAATTTTGGGTTTTATTTGATATTTTACCCGTGAGAGCTCGGATTTTGGGGATTTTTCGAAGGTTTTTAAAGAAATTCATCGGGGTAAGTGATTCTAACTCAGATTTGGTTAGAGTACATGAATCTATCATTGAATTCATCATTTAATTCGTGATTTGAGATGAAATTTGGGAAGAAAATTGTGGAATCTTTCAAAAAATATAAAATGATGATTTGAGGGACCAAATGGTATCGGAATTGGATAATTTTCGTATGGTTAGACTCGTGGGGAGATAAGGAACCCGTTGATGTAAAAATTTCTGAGTTTTGAGACATGGGCCCGGGGCTCGAGTTTTGTCAAATTTGTGAATTTTGATATTTTCGACTGCTTTTGATTGGGTATTGTCTCTTTAGCATAATGCGACATATTCGTTGTGATTTTGGGTTGATTCGTCGCACGAGGAGGCCAATTCGAGAGGCAAGGGTATAGCGAGCTAAACTTTTGGCCGTCTTGTGGTGAGTAATGAATGTAAATGATGCCCTGAGAGTTTGAAACCCCGGAAATTTTACATTGTAACACTATATTGAGGTGACTTGCACGCCAGATAACGAGCGTGGGGTAGAGCACTGTTGGGGATTATGACTTGGTCTATCCCGCTTAATGAAAATACTACCAAATTGCTTGAAGCTTAGTTGATATTCTTATAAAAATGGATTAATTGTTATAATTTGGCCTCATGCCAACTGATTGAATCCTTCAGGGATTGGTTTTAATGGTTTCTTACCATATTTTTATATAATTGATCTCAGTCCAAGGTTTTAAATACTCTTTTGCAAACTCAGCCATCTTTCTAAGATTTGAAAACTTAAATGATATTTCTAAATGATATTTTGGGCTGAGAACTACTGTTTTACAAAGGCCAAGGGACTTATGATGATTTCTGGACTGAGCATGGATCGGGCTGCGCCCCGCAGCAGTGTTACATTGAAATTGAGGCCAAGAGCCTGGCTGATTACATTGATATTGAGGCCGAGAGCCTGGCTGATTACATTGATATTGAGGTCGAGAGCCTGGTTGATTACATTGATATTGTGGCCCAGAGCCTGGTTGATTGTATTCATCTTGAGGCCGAGAGCCTCGTTGATTTTATTGATACTGAGGCCGAGAGCCTGGTTGATGCCAAGAGATGGCTTGATATTGTGCTTGGGCTGTAGGAGCCCCTTCGGAGTCTAAGCCTATTCCAGTGAGCGCTGGATAGGTGAGTAGGCTTTCAAGCCTTATAATATTATAGTGCTTGGGTTGTAGGATCCCCTCCATTGTCTGCACACACCCCAGTGAGCGCGTCGAAGATAAAAAATGGATGGCTCAGGCTGCACGCCGCAGTGGGTACCGGAGTGTACCGTCATATGCATTGCCTTGCACTCATGCATTGTTCTTTATCTGTTATACCTGGATGGCTTGGGCTGCACGCCGCAATGGGTATCAGAGTGTACCGTCATATGCATTGCATTGCACTCATGCATTGCTCTTTATCTATTATACCCGGATGGCTCGGGCTGCACGCCGCAATGGGTACTAGAGTGTACCCTTATATGCATTGCATTACACTCATGCATTTGTCCGTTATCTGTTTTACCTGTCATTACATATCTGTACTCTTATGTCATTGACTTGTTGCTTCATTACTAAATGCTCTAAATTGCCAGTTATAGTTTACTTTGTATTTTTCCATGATTTCTTATCCTCTGCGTCTATTTATGTTTATTACTCACTGAGTTGGAGTACTCACTTTACTTCCTGCACCTTGTGTGCAGGTACAGGTATTCCTGAGGCATAAAGTGAGTTTCCTACCATTCAGTTTTCATCGTAGTTATCGAGGTAGCTGTATGGCCTTCGTAGACCCGATTTCTCCTTCTATCCTTACTTGTTATACCGCATTTTAGACATATTTTTGTATTAGGGTGTCGAAACCTTGTAGTAGAGGCTCAGACTTGTGACACCGGATCAGTGGGCTGTTTCATAGAGATTTTTCCAGATTATGGTTTCCACACATTTCAACTGTTTAAAAGTTATACTTTGAGTTTATATTAAATTGGAATTTATAGTGGTTAATTAGTAATACATTGTAATAGAAGGGGTTGAGAGTGATAATTGGTCGGGCTTGCCTAGCATTGTGTTGGACGCCATCACGACTGGGATTTGGGGTCGTGACATTATGTGTGTTTGCTATGTGATATGCTATTATGTGAACATGTACTATACAGGTACAGGTACAAGTCGACTATGTGTGGAACATGACTACACACTTCTTAAATGTGCATAGGTAGTGCTCTCTATAAATAATGAACAAGTATTAGTCAACTGCACCTATTGAGGGGGAGATTCATGGACAAAGCCAAGTCGACTGTATACATTGAGGAGGAGTCAAGTTGACTAATAAAGTACTAGGAAGATTTTTACTTCTTTACACAGTATATTATTTTGCCATCATCAAAAATGGGGAGATTGTTAGATTATGTTTTAATGATGCAATTAATATACATTTGTAGAAACTCAAAAGAAGTAAAGAAGAACTGCCGAGATAATTCATAACGAACAAGGAAGAATTCAATCGCAAAGATTTGCAAGGAAAGAAATCAATATTTAGCAGCAAATCAGGATTAACTTTGTAAATCTGGAAAATCAAATCTTTCTCTAATCAGTAGCAGCATAATTAACGGAACCACAGTAATCAAGGCAGGAGATCAGGGATTATCGAAGTTGAAATAATCAAGTCAGAATCACGAAAGAATAAAAGAAGATATGGGAAGCGAACGTATTTGGAAGATCCAAAAATTAAGGAATATCTTGCACTGCAATCCTTTGCCAAAGAAAGAAGATCAAGTGGAGCTAAATGCTCACTCCTTATTCTTGGAAAGAATCAATTTTCTCCAAGGATCAAATCCCTTTGGTTGACAAGCCTCCACTATCCATTATAGTATAAATACTCCTGTGTAAACCATAGTCTTATAGACTTTGATTGAAACAAAATACTCTCCTTAGTCTACTGCAAATAAACATAGTAGTTTACTTAAATCTGATGTTGAACAAGTCAGGGATAGAAAGAGGGTACACAAATGGTGAGGCACAAACGAGTTCTATAAGAACTAAGCGATATCCGTCACATCTGTACTCGAAAAAAATTTATTTGCTAGAAGAGAACTCCCTTGCAACCCAAGGGGACTGGATTAGGATTCATATTAAATCCGAACCAGTATAAAATCCTGGTGTCTTTAATTCCTGCAAATTACTTTCTGCATTTTAATTATACTTGCTTACTTATTACATCCAGTCGACTACTCCTTTTATAAGTCAACTTATAAGCGAATTATTTTAAATAATTTACTATTTACCCCCCTCTTGTACTTTCAGTGTTTGTGTAGTGTTTGTGAGTGGTGATGTTGGTAGAATTGTCTCTTAACTTAGTAGGTAAATTTGGGGAAATTGTGGTGGTCATGGGGTTACAACATGTTTAAATTGGAGGTAAGGTATATAAAGTCCACAAGGTGTTTGTTTAAATGCCACAGTGAGTCTAAATGGGTAATTGTGACCAATTGGACGAGTAAAGCCTGAATAACCGCAATTGAGTCACACCTTTTGTGCTGTGCTAATGCTATTCCTCTTATTGTATATGTAACAACTTGACTGTTTGATGTTTTATTTATTTTTCTTGATTGTTTTGGGTGGTTTTGAGAAATAGCCAAAGCAGGTAAGTTGACTTGTTCCGATGACGGATCTCTTTCGACGGGGTTCTTGAGGGTCTAAGTCGACGTGAAAATCTAAAAAAAAAGGAAATATGTTGGACTTTTCCAGATGAAGGATCTCTTGGACAATTTTTTTAAGGGAAGTAAGTCTAAAAAATACCAAAAAGATTTTTTTATTTTGTTTTAGGTAGTGTAGTAACTTCCCCTTGGTTTTTCTTTGGGCCACAGTTCTTTTCCAAGGGTTTTGCTTGCACCGAGTTAGTTAGTTGTTATTTATTTTGTTTCTAGTTTTTTAGTTAGTATTGATGGGCGACGAGCTGAAATGGAAAGAGAAACCCTTGGCGTTGATACACCTGAACACAGTTGACACTAGAGTGTGACATTTAGTCTCGGTGGCTGATTCTTGTTAGAGTGCCTTAAATTGCATATTTGCAACTGACTTGAGTGCTCAAACGAGAGTGTTTTGATAAGCCGATATAAAGTGATTAATGTGCCATGTGTGTGTGAGTTGTTTTGTATTCTATGCTCTACATATGATGCCTAGAACTTGCTCTGTGTGTTTGCAAAGCGAAATAGTAGCTTTATTCAGTCTTAGAAGTGATATAGGCATTTCTTTGTTAAGCCAGATATATAAAGTAGACCCACCTAAATGTGATAAATCATAGTTAACCCCATTGAGCTTATAAGCCTGTTTCTTTGGCAACCACATTACAAATCTTACCCAGTTGTTTGAACGGCCCATTAATTTAAACCCCTTTACCTCCCATGAGCACTTGAGTGGTTATAAAATATGCAAAAATTAAAGTGTGGCGTGGTGGTTTGGTTTTTGAGTGGAACCAATTAAATAGAGAAAAGGTGTAGTATTTTGAAACATAAAAGAATAAGCACCACAGAAATAAAAAAAAAAGAAAAAAAAGAGAGAATGAATAAGTATAGTACTTGATAAGTGGTGGCTTGATGCAACTGCACCTAATGAAGTTTGGGGTATTATAAATAAAAGTGTGGTGGAATGTCTGGATTGATATAAGTATGGTTTTGAAGGCGAATGTAATTGTATTAAAAATGCGTAGGGAGGTTTGTCACTATATCCAAATATATAGCCTACATTACAACCAAATGAAATCCTAATTGATCTTAGACTGAATGATCTCGATTAGTAGAGTAGTACACTACGGGCAAGCCTATGATGCATCTGTGCGGCATAAGAATTTCTTCTTGAGAGTGACCAAATTTTGTCTAAGTTCCTAATTGTTTTTAATATTATTATTTGTGGAACAACTCTCTTGTGTGATGTGAGGGCATATGATTCACGAAGGAAAGGTAAGTCTTGACCTTTATAGAGTACTTGAGTAAATATAAATATTGCACGGCACGTGAGATTCGACTCTTGAGGCAAAGATGGTACACTACTAGACGTAACTTTGGTGAATTGTTCTTGGTGTGATACGTTAAGGGAAAAGCTTAGTGAAGGAACCTTTATAGAGTATAGTGGATTGCTCGAGGACTAGCAATGATTTAAGTATGGGGTGTTGATAATAGGCTAGATTCATGTAGTTTGACGACTATTTATTCCCCAACTTGACTATGCTTCACAATTCTAGGATGGTTAAATGATGATAAATTGGCTCTAAGTGTGAATTTCATATTTTGCAGGAGTGAGTTAAGCTTATGAGGACTTAGGACATTGTTTAGAGCTAAATTAAAGCAAGAGAAGCCCCTCGGAGTTGAGTACGTGTGAAAGAAGAGAGAAAAGAAGAGCTAAAATGATGACCCAGCTTAGCATGATTTTGTACATTCTACTAGAATGCCTACATACTTGTGACATCAGGTCTTGGCACACACACTAGTAGATTATGATTTTGGATTATTTACATGATTTTGATTTGTATGAACTTGCTTTCGTTTAATTATGTTACGTTTGCAAATTTCTAAATTTTTAACAAGTGAGGACATGTTAGCCACTTAGTAATTTATTTAAACGGGAAACCACTAGTTTGATCAGTGTTGGCTTGCCTAACAACGGTGTTGGGCGCCATCACGATCAGTAATGAAAATTGAATCGTGACATGAAGCTAAGAGTTGTGGTGTCAGGATAGGATTCCTTCGCTCTTAATTAGAGGACTCGGATTTTAGTCTTGGGAATAAAAAATCTAGTAGGGAGCTCTTCCCCTTTAATGAACGCTACGTTGTGTAATTCAAATTAGTCGGAACTCCTTTACAAGTACCGAATATCAAATGAGAAAAAAGAGTTTGAAAAAATGGGCATTATTAATGGTGAAAAAGAAATAGCAAATGATGGTGAAAGAAGCAAATATGAGAGTGTGTGATATGTCTGGACTTTAAGGGCTATTTATTGCATTTGAGACATCGAAAACGACTCAACTCTAACAAGGTACATCCACCACATTCACCACTTTGGCTTTCCCGACAAAACTATATCTCTATATATTTGGCCCCTCTTCTTCTTTTATTTTAACCATTTAGCCTTTTGTTCCAATTAATTCAAATTTGTATCTCCTATATAAGCTCTTCTTATGCTAACTCTGTTTGTGAAATTTTGTATCTTTCCGTCTTTTTAGGATAGTATTCGTGATTGACCTTCTCAACTGTGTATCGATCGAAAAACAATGCGATACAGTGGTTACATCTATTACGTCGCCCTTTATTCCCAACATGCCTAGGCTGAGGTTGAGGTTCAAGCCCCTCCAACATTCTCTATCAATTATTCAATTTTTAAAAATCTCAAATTAAGGACGAAGTAATTCTCATTAAAGATGATAACGGAACATTTTGATTTAAATTTGAGCAGGTAAAAATAAGTTAAACAAAAACGACTCAATATCTAATAACTAGTCTCATATTCTCATGCAAGTTAAATTCGGATTGGGTCATTAATGAGGGTTGAAATCCAAGGAGAATGAGTTAACTAAAACACTTTACGAATAAGTTAAAAATATATTCGCACCAAATATTTATACTAACTTATTAAAAAAAAATTGTAAATTATAGAAAAGGTTTTCCTTGGTATGTGTCTATAGTCATTAATACGAGACTCGTTAAGGGTAAAAAGTTATCACCAGAAAAGGAAAAAAGAAATCTCTATGGTAGATGTAATAGTAGTACTTTCTGTTGGTAGGCTTGTACGTATAAGTTTTTACAGTTATATATTAATTGTACATTAATTAAGATTTAAGTTATATAGAATCTTTATACTATCATCTATATATTATTAAAAGGAGAGGAAAAAGCTCTCTCCTCAAACCAAGTGACAACCTAAAAAAATATCACATGGCATAATTAGTTATTTAGTTTTATAATTTGTTATTAGTTATTATTTTTGAATTTAAATATATATATATATTGGTTATTTTATTTGGATTTATAAATATAGATATCTTATAATTAAATATAAAAAAACAAAAAATAAATATATAAAAAATTTACTACCCATTCAAATCGGGAAGTAGTTTCAAGTTGGAGTTTTAAAATAATTTTAATATAAAAAACAAAATTAAAAAAATAGTAATTTACCAATTAAAATTGAGGAGTAGTTTTAAGTTGGAGTTTTAAAATTATTTGAAAATAAAAAAACGAAAATAAAGAAATAAAAAAAAACTTCAGAGAAAAATATTAAATAAAGTAATATGTTAATGAAACTTTCTATTAACAATGTAATAGTATTAAATATTGGAAGATATAATAAAGAAAAATACATAACAAAAACGTTGTGCTGTCTGTATTAGTCTCGTTAGTTTAACATAGATTTTATTCACTAAAATTTAGATAATATTATTAAGAACAACAAAATAAACTTTAAAATAAAAAAAATATTTCAATAGTAATAAATTATATATCTTCTCATATATTACAAAAAAAAATCGAATACTAAATATTATTTAATATAATAAAGAAAAATAGAACAAAAAAGTTATTCACTGACTATATAAGTACCTTTGATTTAATAGAGATTTTATTATTGGGTATATCATACTGACAAACAAGATGACAATTGAATTTTATTAAAGCAATAAGATCTAATAGGATCAAACAAGCTTGATCATAATTTAATTTAATTAATATTTTTTTAATATTGACCGCGCATCGCGCGGGTGTCACACCTCCTTTTTACACACCTACCCCGAAGGATAAAATGTATAAAGGCAGTTTTTCCATTTAAAGTGATATTATTCGAATTGGGATTGTTTATTTATTTTTAGAGTCGCCACTTGGGATAGGATTGGCTTTTTGGTGTCCCAAGTCACCGATTTAATTTAAATCCCAAATCGAGAAAAATTTTGACTTCACAGTTGGAGTCTGCGAACCAGAAATTCTGCGTAAGAAATTCTGCTGACCCGAGGGAAGGTGTTAGGCACCCCCGGATCCCGTGGTTCTAGCACGGCCGCTTAAATTATTATAAATGGCTCAAAATTTAATTTTTATACATGCTCCATCCTATAGTGCAATTTTAAAGATTATTTACCGCTTTTATCTATCATTGTTTTATTTAAGAAAGTGAACGTCGTTTAAGAACATGTTTTCGGATCACGTCACATGAAATGCACCCGGATCCTCGACACATTTTTATTCAACGTTTTTGGATTTGGATTTGGGTTGCATGAAATGCACACCCGTATTTAGGAAGATAAGATTATTAAAAGCGTTCCTAAAGCGACTAACGTGTTGTTATCTTTTAGAAAAAGCCGTAAAATTCGCTAAACGGCCCGTCCCGAACTCTAAGTATTTTTGAATTAAGCAATTGATGAGGGCCCCGCAATTATGTATTTGATTTGGCGAGGCTCGTCTCATTTTATTATTAAAGGTCAATCCTAAACAAACTAAAATTTTCTATTTTATTTGTCTCTAAAGGCCAATTAATTCACCAATATAAATTCGGGCCTCGAATTCAAGTCCGAACTCAAACAAAAGGGAAAACCCTTTTAGCTTGAACCCGCTACCTAATTTAAAATCTAATTTTATATTTGCCAATTTATTCCCAATTTACATATGTAATTTAAGGGTTGAGGCTTATAACAAATTTGGGCTTACAATTAGCCCAATTCCTATGATACCTTAACAATTTTATTTGGGCCTAAGACTGGCCCAACGTGCATTTGGACCAATACAACTTGAAAATTCAGACCCATGGTCCGCTTAACATTTAATTCCCAATGGGATTCCAATTTTAGTAATACACAAAGCAATAATTGAACTAATCATGCTAATTGTTGAAGGTTGTGGACAATTATTATAGTGATGGTGTATTGAATAATTGATTTTATGACTGGTGGAACTTAAGGACCTATGAACGTCTAAAATAAACTAAATTATTCAAAAGGGTGTGGCTACTGATTTTTGAATGAAGCTTTGAACGTCTGACATGATAAACCACAAATTCCAGTTCGATTTCGATATTTCAAATGCTAACATTTAACTAAGTGGAGCATCATTACTCATGAGTTAATCAGCAAAACAACTTACACATGTATTGAAGATTTAAGCTTAATCAAATGGCTGAAGAACGTTCATCAAGTTTAAAATGACCATAAAACTTATACACTAACAGTTATATCAGTTTCCATTTAAGTGAACAATTTAGCATAGAAAATCAAAATACACTACATTAAAGATGCTATTCTAAATTCAGAGTTCACAGTCCACATTATTACAATATTCTAACAGTCTATTTGAATTAGATAACCATATTGAGTTAACTAGGACTCATGTCCTTTCAAAAATTCAGTTCAATAGTCCAATGTCATACAACATTTAATCACAGCAAATACATAACTAACGTCAACTATAAAACACAGGCAGCCTTGAATTGAACATTGATCCTTGACTATTTCAATTTTAACTTCAGTGAGCATACAGCAAAGCAATTCAAAGTAGTGTACCTGGAGTTAAATCACAGCAAGAGAAAAAATAGGAATTATCAATAGCAGATTAACAGCATCAGCAATTTTAGTACTCAAAATAGCCCAGGAAGTAGAATGGTCAGCCCGGGAAATAACCACAGATTGAAAGCGATGATTATTTGATCCAAAACAAGCTTAATCGAGACCAAAATAACCAGAACTAAACCAATGAACCTCAGCAAACTTCAGCAGAACTGAACTTAGGCTAGAAGATACAAATCAGAGGCTAAACTTGAAATTAACTGGAAAATTTCAATGAAACAGTGTTTATTTTGATTTTCTACTGATTTTCTATTGTTTTTGGATTTTTGAAGGTTAAAGTTTTTTAAATGCTGATCTAAAAATGGAAAAAAATAGCTTGGAGATGGAATTTTGATGGCTGGGAACTCTGGGAATTTTCAGGGGTTCAAAAAAAACTTCTTAAACAATGCTTTTTTATAGGCAAAATTAGGGTGCGACTTCAGATTTTTACTATTTTCAGTTTAGTCCTTCATTATTTTCAGTTTAGTCCCTTTATTTTTAACTTGTTATCCAAGTAAGATTTTAAACTTCCTAAAATATACACTTAAGTCCTATTTTGGAATGTCCTAGAAGGTTCTATCATGTTCCTACTCCCTTTAAATCCCTAAACTACCCTTGCCTGATTTATATAATTACCCAATCTAATAAAACTACCCTTTTTATGTCTAAAATGCCCTTCTAATAGTCTGAAATTTACAGTCTAATGCTAACTACACCAAACCCCTTGCACCTGTTAAAAATTAACTGCAGTTAATCCTAATGAGTCTAAACCAGCTATAACCAATCAACACAACTAAAATTTAATCCTAACTCACCTAAATGCTTCAATTAGTACTATCATTAGACTAAAGCAAACAACAGTTAAACGAAAGAAACAGACTAATAATTGACAAACAACAATGAAATTATAAAACTCACATCATGAACTAGTAAACATGGATTAAACACAAGATTGAAACTAAAAATAGAACATAATTGTGAACTGAATCACAACTAATTCCAATAGAACAAGAATTAAACCAAGACGGTAAAATTGACTTAAAACTAAAGAGACAGTATTCAACAAACTAACAAAGAGTTACTCTAACATTTAAGCAAAACACAAGGATGGATTAATGTTACCTAAAATCAATACTGAACTAGACTAAAGAATCCAAACGAAGTTAAACTAATATGACGAGATTAAATTCAAACATGCATGAACTCGAAATTAGCTATGAACGGTCTCCAAAATCGACCAAATTAAACAGAGAAGAAGAAGAAGAAACTATTAGACTACACTGATAGAAATCAAACTTAGAACGTTGAAGAGAAACTCACTATGATAAGCACTCGTCCAAAAAAAAAAATCCCCGAAACTGGTTCAATCCCCAAAACTGTACATCCGCAACTCAGGCCCTTCTGCTTGGATTTGAGGGATTCTGGGCATGAAATAGCAATGAGGGAAGGGAGACGGTTGCCTGGTATGATTTTGGGTTCATTTGGGCCAATTTATGACTTGACCGAAAAATCAGAATTGAAGATTCAAAGCAATGGACTATGATTTTAAGGTTTTCAGGCCTGGATTCATGATGAGAGAGAGGAGGGGAAGCTATGGTGTCATTTTTGGAGTGATTGGAGGGTAACGCCGCCGTGCACGGCGGAGACAGCGGTGATAAAATCCAATATTCGAGCAGACCGCGTATGATTCAAGGGAAGCTGATAAGAGATTCATGATGAGGGATTTGAGGCGATCTAGGGGTGTGATTTTCGGGGTCAACGGAAGTGATGGCATCTTCGCAGGCAGCGAAGCTATGGCGTTGCAGGCGAGGGAGTACGAGGAAGAAGGGGATGTGTCTCTAGGGTTAATATCAATCTTCAGACAGTTATATCAAATTATGAGAATCAGTGTGGGCCGTTCGATCAAGTGAATCGGACGGTCAGGATGCAGAAAGAAAACGACATTGTTTGGCTTTTCAAAATGGACCGGGCAGGGACCGACCTGGGCCTGGAACGTGTGGGTGATTTTGGGCTAAATTTAGATGCCAATCGGCCCAATTCATGAGCAGCCCCCTTTTAATTTCCTTTTTTATTTGTTTTCCCTTTCTTTTCTCTATTCCCATTATGTATTTTTTGTTTTATTTTTTCTGATTTTAAAAATATGCAAAATTAAAATAAAAATTAAAATGAAGTCCTAATATATTTCAAAATTAAACTAATTAATGCCTAAAATTATTTAAAAATTATTTCGTGATGAATTCATAATTAAAACAATAAAAATGCAAAAGTAAACTATTTTTGTTATTTTTCTCATATTTTGTTCTAAAACGAATTAACCCCTAATTAATACTAAAATACGAAATTAGATCCTAAATGTAAATGCATATTTTTGTATTTTCATATGAATTAGCATGCACAAATAAAATGCAACAATTATTAGAAAATGACACAAAAATGCAAAAAAATTGTAAAAATAAAGAAAAAACCATTTTGTTTGATTTTTTGGGAATAATTCATATATAGGGAAAAAAATCACGTGCTTACAGCTGCCTTTCTTTGCTTGGAAACACGAAGAGTTTTCGTGCAAAGATAAGTTAGCAAATACGAGCGATTTTTGCCCGTTCCAATATTCCGTTTGTGAAGCATTTTGAAAAGTTTGACCGCACCCTGCTTCAGGGGCTGTCTATATATCCTTGGCTAAAAAGGAATTAGGTCAGTGTAGTTCGGGATGTTTTGGTAGCTGGGACAACCGAGAAGCTGTGATTTCACTGCTATTGCTGCTGTTTCTGCTTGCTGAGCTCCTTATTACACCAAAATGGAAAGTAAAAAGCTAAGCTAGCTAATCCTATCAACTACGAGTTACAAGATTCCTATCTATAAATCTCTTGAAACTTGATCTTGAGTCTTAGCTGGTTCTTGCTGTGGACTTCGATCCGAATCTTGATGCTCATTAGCTGTAGGTGCTGATTCTTTCTTCAGCTTTGGATCAAGGCGGGACATGCGAAGCTTGTGGCTTCAATCATATCTTGAACAGTCCGCGTCCTTCTCCACTTCAGCACTTTGAGTTCACCTCTTTTTTTTTGTTCTTTTTCTTCTCTTCATTATTTTGAATTTGAGATTTATTCCATTGGTCATCTCGCACCTTGTGTCTTGAGATCAACCTGCTTAAGATACTAAAACAAACAAACGAACGAAATTTTCTGTCCCAGTTTTCACTAGAAAAATTTCGTGAGTTAATTGTGACACATATCTAAGCAATTAAATCAAGATTGTGTATCTCTGTGAATGAATCGAGGTTATGCTAGAAGATGACCAGGTTATGCCGAAAAGAAAAAGGGTCTCGGGTTATGCCGGGGTGATCCTCGGTTTTTGGCCGGGATTTGGAAAGAAAAAGCTCCTCGGTTTTGGCCGGGAGATCCTTGATTTTTTTTTTGCCCGATGTTTTGAAAGAAAAAGCTCCACGGTTTTTTGTCCAGGAGATCCTCGGTTTTTTGGCCGGAATTTTGAAAGAAAAAAGCTCCACATTTTTTTTGGCCGGGAGATCCTCGGTTTTTTGGCCGGGATTTTGAAAGAAAAAGCTCCACGGTTTTTTGGCCAGGAGATCCTCGATTTTTTGGCCGGAATTTTGAAAGAAAAAAGCTCCACGGTTTTTTTGGCCGGGAGATCCTCGGTTTTTTGGCCGGGATTTTGAAAGAAAAAGCTCCACGATTTTTTGGCCGGGAGATTCTCGATTTTTTGGCCGGGATTTTGAAAGAAAAGGCTCCATGGTTTTTTGGCCGGGATTTTGAAAGAAAAAGCTCCACGGTTTTTTGGCCGGGAGATCCTTGATATTTTGGCCGGGATTTTGGAAGAAAAAGCTCCACGGTTTTTTGGCTGGGAGATCCTCGGTTTATTGTCCGGGATTTTGAAAGAAAAAGCTCCATGGTTTTTTGGCCGGGAGATCCTCAGTTTTTGGCCGGGATTTTAAAAGAAAAAGCTCCACGATTTTTTGGCCGGGAGATCCTCGGTTTTATGGCCGGGATTTTGAAAGAAAAAGCTCCACGGTTTTTTGGCCGGGATTTTGAAAGAAAAAGCTCCACGATTTTTTGGCCGGGAGATCCTCGATTTTTGGCCGGGATTTTAAAAGAAAAAGCTCCACGGTTTTTTGGTCGGGAGATCCTCGGTTTTTTGGCCGGGATTTTAAAAGAAAAAGCTCCACGGTTTTTGGCCGGGAGATCCTCGGTTTTTTGGCCGGGATTTTGACGGTGTTTTGGCCTAGAGATCCTCGGTTTTTTGGCCGGGATTTGGAAAGAAAAAATATCCACGGTTTTTGGCCGGGAGATCCTCGGTTTTTTGGCCGGGAATTTGAAAGAAAAAGCTGCACAGTTTTTTGGCCGGGAGATCCTCGGTTGTTCGGCCGGGATTTTGAAAGAAAAAGCTCCACGGTTTTTTGGCTGGTAGATCCTCGATTTTTTGGCCAGGATTTTTTCAAAGAAAAAGCTCCACAGTTTTTTGGCAGGGAGATCCTCGGTTTTTTGGCCGGAATTTTGAAAGAAAAAGGTCTGTGCTATTATGATTTGTTTTTCTTTTGGGGTTCTATATTTATTTTCTTCTTCTTCATTTTCTTATGTTTTCCTCTTTTTTTCCTTTATTTAACAAAACGCATGAAAGAATTTCGAGAAAACTTCCTTTTTTTTGTTGCTTTCCTGCTGCAAAATTATTTCAGCTTGCGCATTTTATTTCTTTTTGGGTTGCACCTACTTTTTGCACGATTGCTCTGATTGCACCTGTTTTCAAGAAAGAACAATTTGTTAGTTTGAAATGGTGGTTGGTTTTGTGGCCTTGATCATCCTAATTTCTTGATCCCTGCCTCTTTTCCGTTGAGAACTTTTCCGCTTGCTGGCTTTCAGGATTCAACTTTTAGGACTTCAAGAAGACTCGCCCGTGTGGGCTCTGGCCTTTTCACTTTATTCTACGCTTAGGACCTTTGCCTTTGACTTTTTTTTTCTTTTCAAATGTCTTCATTTTGAAACCATCAACCTCTATGGTCCGTCGGGATTGGCCTGACGCACTCGCTGAGGCTGGGCATTTTCTTCGACACTGACCAGGCGGAGTCCTGTGAAACCGGTCCTGCCACCTTTTCTTTGTAATAGTTACAGAATCAAAATTAAACCGAAAGGGATTCAAAGAAAAGTATGCAAAAGTTAAGCATATAAGTTTAAAGAGAAGCGTCCCTTTCAGGGGAAAAGAAGGACTTATCTGGGGTGCATGCTGGCTTCAAATGAACATGACATGCTCTTTGGACTGGACGCCTGATTCACACAACTTTCCAGCTTCTCGTGAACCCATTGATCCGCATTTCGAAAACCAGAGAACCTTGCCAAGACTCTTTTAGTGATGAGATGCCTTACTTTCCGGGAGATGCCTTACTTTCCGGTCGACAGCGCCCTTTGCGGGTTTTCGCCAATCGACCTCTCTCATTTCTCTTCTCACTGTCACCCGATAGTGCTTTTTGTGAGTTTTCACTAAGCGGACTCTCTCATTTTCATTTTCTCTACTCACCATCGCCTTATGGTGCTCGAAGGTTTTCACCGATAAGACTCTCTCATATTATTTCTCTCAATTGAAATTATATCAGATTCCAACAATGACGTTTTCCACTTCCCCGCCTTTGCCAATTGATCGGAAGGACTTGGACAAGGTCTTTGGGTAAAAAGGATTTTGGGCGGAACTACAACTTTGGAACCATTTCGGCGGATTCTTGGCCGAAACATTATATCATCTGCCCCAGTTTCAATTTTTGGGGGTAATTGTAATTTTTGTTTTAGTGTGACTGAACCTCAGGGAGAAGCTGCCTATGTATCCTTTTGGGATCAAGTCAAGACATAGTTCAGGCAGATAATTTTGTTTTTTGTTGTTTTTGTTTTTGTTTTTCTTTTCATTCATTTTTTTTCTTTTTCTTTTTCTTTTCTTTTTATACTTTCGGGTTCCAAAGAGGGTAATCAAAGAAACGAAACCGACTCAAAGGGTTTACGAAGGATCGATAGTGTTTGGGGTAGCGGAAAGGAAATCCTTCGTCATCTCAATTGCACAAAAGCCATCACCCCAAGAGGTCTAGACATAGTACCTTTTTACTGCATCCGCATTGACTGTTGTTTCAGGATCATTTCCTTCAATGTCTCCTAGATACACTGCTACTTTTGGCAAAATCTTTTGGATTATGTATGGACCTTTCCAATTGGGAGAAAACTTTCCTTTTGCTTCTTGGTGATGAGGGAGAATGCGTCTGAGCACAAGCTGTCCCACTTCGAAATTCCTGGGACGTACTTTCTTATTATATGCACGGGCCATTTTTTGTTGGTACAACTGCCTGTGGCACACTGCGGTCATCCGTTTTTCATCAATTAGTGGCAACTGCTCTAGCCGGGTTTTAACCCATTCACTGTCCTCGATTTCTGCTTCAACGATTATACGAAGTGAAGGGATTTCTACTTCTGCAAGTATGACTGCTTCGGTTCCATAAACTAACAAGTATGGGCTGGCTACGATTGATGTACGCACTGTGGTGCGATATCCGAGTAACGCGAAAGGCAGCTTTTCATGCCATTGCCTGGAGTTTTGAATCATCTTTCTCAAAATCTTCTTAATGTTTTTATTTGCTGCTTCGACAGCACCATTAGCTTTTGGCTGATAAGGGGTAGAGTTTCTGTGTGTTATCTTAAATTGTTCACATACCTCTCCCATCATACGACTATTCAAGTTTGTAGCATTGTCGGTAATGATAGTTGCAGGAATACCAAAACGACAAATGAGATTGGAATGTACAAAATCTACCACAGCTTTCTTGGTGTCCGCCTTGAGAGCGATGGCCTCAACCCATTTTATGATGTAATCGATTGCGACCAATATGAATCTATGCCCATTTGAAGCTTTCGGCTCGATTGGCCCAATGACGTCTATACCCCAGGCAACAAATGGCCAAGGTGCTGACATCGGATGAAGCTCCGTAGGAGGTGCATGAATCGAATCAAAGTGCACCTGCCATTGATGACACTTTCGAACGAAGCCGAAGCAATCCTTCTCCATGGTTATCCAATAATATCCTGCTCGCAAGATTTTCTTTGCCAAAACATATCCGTTCATATGGGGTTCGCACACCCCTGCGTGCACCTCATGCATAATTCTTCCGGCTTCTTCAGCATCAACAGATCTTAGCAAGTTAAGGTCCGGAGTCCTTTTATACAAAACATCACCGCTTAAAAAGAAACCACTTGCATGTCGTC
>MU773408.1:89629-102514 GCA_026770625.1 Nicotiana glauca
TTCCAATTCTCGGTTTATTTCCCTAAAAGCCTCATCTTCATAATATTCCGGTTCTTGATTCATTATTTCACAGTTAGACAGCGTGTTTGAGTTGGGGCATGAAGTCCGCAAGCATGTCTTGTTATTTAAAGCCGCATTATTATAACTAAAAAGAAGAGATAAAAGGGAAAAATTACAAAATCAGAGAGACTAAAGAGAAAATGGACGATGAAATATTGACTTCGTTTCTTGGAATTTTAGGAAGATAACAGGGTTTACATGAATTCAAAAGACAAGAAATTAAAAGAAACATCTGAGTTACACCCTGAAATAACCCGAGATATAGTAAAGGTGACAAGGCTAGTCTACCGAGACTCCCGCCTGACCGGGAAAGGCGTAGTCTTCCAATTTTGGAGTTTGGCATCTGGTCCTATATAGAGCAACTCAGCGGTGCTAGTCCCTTCCCCTGGCTGGACCATGTTGGTTTCATATAGCATTTGCCTCATAGCTCCACAGATATCTTCTATTTCATCATCCGTGAACACCTCATCATCCTCTTCTATGCCGTACTTGGGCTTGACAAAGGTCTCATAGAGATGTGGCAAGTGTTTGCGGCAAAATCCATCCATCTTTATTTCTTTCATTAGCCCATTTCTCATCATCCAGGGTAGGGTAGAAGCCTATCCCGAAATACTTTTTGGCCGCAGGTAGTGTTACTGGTTCAACTATTCCTTGCAAAGCTTTTCCCAACCCTTTTCCTGGTTTAAAACCATGTCTAATCATTTCCTTGGCTACCATGATCGAAGCATTGGATAAAAAAGTCTGGGGGCATGGATGTCCTTCCTCATACTGCTCAGCTACCACGATTTCGAAGGCTTTATAGACAATGTGCTCACTTCCCTCTCTCGCTTCCAGGCATGGGATAGATGGGTCACGATATATGGACTGTTCACCTTCCCCGCGGACCACGATCTCTTGATCTTCATGCTCAAATTTCACCATCTGGTGGAGGGTTGAGGGCACAGCTCCTGCGGCATGAATCCAGGGCCTTCCAAGAAGAAGATTATAAGATGTATCCATGTCCAGCACTTGGAAGGTCACCTCAAAATCCACCGGGCCTATGGTCAGTATTAAATCAATTTCACCAATGGTATCTCTTTTAATCCCATCGAAGGCTCTCACGCAAACATTATTTGGACGAATCCTTCCCGTCCCTATTTCCATTCCTTGCAAAGTGGAGAGTGGGCATATATCGACCCCTGAGCCCCTGTCCACAATAACCCGCTTAACGTAATAACCTTCACATTTGACTGTCAGGTGCAAGGCTTTAATGTGGGCAGCTCCTTTTGGAGGTAAATCACTTTTACTCAAGGAGAGTTAGTTGATAGCGAAGAATCTTTCTTTCATCCTTTCAAGTTGTTCAACCGAAGTCTCGGCAGGCACATATGCTTAATTCAGAGTTTTCATGAGGATCTTCTGATGTTCCGCAGATTTGGTCACTAGTGACAGCAGTGACACTTGCTCAGGACACTTCCTCAATTGGTCTACTGTTTCATAGTCTGACATTTTCATCTTTTGAAAGAACGTCTCTGCTTCTTTAGCGCTTACTGGCTTCTTAAATGGAAAACGCTTTCGTGTGGCACTGTTTATCTCTTGTATATTTGAATATTTTTCAATAGGGATTGTTTCTGGCAATTCTCCTGAAATTTCCTTGCCTTTGTATGTGACCACTATTTGTTGGTAGTTCCACGGCACTGCAGAGGGGTTAGTCATGGGCTTTTGTGGTGCGCGTCCAATAACCACTGGCTCACTTAGCCGAGGTGGTTTGGTTGTCCCTCGCGCCACATAGGCCCCTTTCGACACATACATCTGTGTACCCTTCTTCACTTCACACTTTCTCGGAGTGCTCACAACTAGTGGTTTCTCTTGATGACCTCACGGCACATAAAGAACCCCATGTTTAGGAGTCACCGGCTCTTCTTTTGTCTCAGTTCTTTCTTCAGGCTTAGTGTTGACAGCTTTATCCTTCTTTTCTTCTTTTCCCTTCTTCAGAACTACCTTAGGTTTCTTTTCGGCATTGGCAATAACAATTATGGCTTTCAGAGTCGGGTCAAAGTCTCGGTCTTTACAAATCATGCCGATTATCGGCCCGTTATTATGGGCGGGCAAAGGATTATTGGCAACATTCGGGGCTTCTTCACCCCTCAACACTATTTTCCCTTGTTCGATCAAATCCTCTACAACTTTTTTCAATGTCCAGCAACTGTCAGTACTGTGCCCTTCAACCCCTGAATGATAGGCACAATGAACACCTCGTTGATAGGCTGGAGATTTCGGGTTTGGCCTGTTTTGGGGAATAGGCTGTAATAGGTTCATATGGACGAGCTTCGGAAGCAAACTGGAATAGGGTTCACCATATGGTGTAAAATTTGGTCGTCTAGGTGGTTCCCGATGGCAAAAATTATTTTGTGGTGGTCGGAGATTATGTTGGTTTTGGTAAGGAGGCTGGTTTCTTTGGAATGGAGGTGGGTTTCGATTAGCTTGTGGTTGTGGTCGGCCAAAAGGTTGAACATTCATTATCGCATAAGGTGGAGGAGCATAAGTCATATCTGTGGGAGGATAATAGTGCTGTGGGGCTCTTTCTGAGAACATGCGTCTAGGAGCCCGGTATCTTCTTCCACTCGATGCCGCCATTACTATTTCTTCCTTCTTCTTTCCCTTAGCCATTCCTCCAGACCCGCCTTGTATGGCTTGGGAGGTTGCCTTTATGGCTGATTGACTCAAAATTCTGCCTGTTTTTAGCCCGTTCTCTACCATTTCTCCGATCTTTATTGCCTCTGCAAAAGGCTTACCCATAGCGGACATCATGTTTTNGTACTGAAATTGTCGAACAAAATCTCGGGCAAGGTCATCCCAGATATGCCATCGAGATATGTCCTGATCCATGTACCATTCTGATGTTATACCCACCAAGCTTTCTCCAAAGTAAATCATTAATAACTCTTCTTTTCCACCAGCTCCACGCAATTGATTACAATACTTTTTGAGGTGAGCAATGGGATCGCCATGTCCATCATACTTTTCNGCCATGTCCATAATACTTTTCGAACTTTGGCATCTTGAATCCCATTGGCAGGTGCACGTGAGGGAACATGCACAAATCATTGTAAGAAACACTCTTCTGCCCGCTTAAACCTTGCATATTTTTCAGACTTTGCTCTAAACTCTTCATTTTTTTTGTCATCTCATCCTGCTCTAGGGCTTTAGGGGTTTTGTCCTGCCCTGGTGTGATCTCATATGGTGGCCGAGAGTATGCATATTGAGGATAGTGAGGAAGGTCGGCCTGAAAAACTGGATTCTGAAATGTGAAGACCGAAGGATCAAAAGCATGTTTTGGTATTGATGGTTGGGTATGTTGGGAGCGACTCCAGATGGGAACACTTGTGGATGATCCTCAGAGGATGTTTCGAAAAACTTAGTAGTCATGGTAGGTGGCCGCGGAGGAATGTTTGGGCGGCTGATAGGGATCGTGGTAGCACCTCTAGATCTAGGGAACAACTCCGGGAATCCGGGGATATTGCTTGGGGGTTCCTTCCCGTTGTTCCAAGCATCCCACATTTCCATTAAGCATAAGCGCATGATCCGATTTTCTTTAGTTGTATAGGATTCAGAGGCCGGGATCCCAGAGATTGGGCTATCTTCAGATATGGGGAATGCAGGCAAGGTCACTTCTGATGACATCTCTATTTTTCCTTTGGATCTGGTGAAGTATCGGTGCGAGGCCAATTTACCACAAACCAACCACGGTTTCTAAAATACTTAGCTGGATTAACAACAGCAAACGGTTAGTATGAAACAGGTAACAGATAGGTAGCTGCACATTGGAGTGTGATGCACCTATACAGTTAAATGGATATCTACATGTTTACTTCGGTTGCATGCGTCATCCCGGCTTTTCTTCTTATTACTTCCTCTTTTCTTTCTCTTTATGTTTTGTTTTCTTTCAATTTTTCTTTCTTGCTTCTTTATTCTCATTTTTTTGCTTTTTCTTTTCTGTGGCCAAGGTTTTTCTCTCAATGCCTTATTTTCCTTTGTGTTTCTTTTCTCTCTTGTTTTTTCTTTCCTTTTATTTCCCTCACGTTTCTTTTTTTTTTTCTCTTTTTCTTAGGATTACGGTCGAATCTTATGTAGATTGACTACGTATTATGGCCCCGCATGAATCAGATCAAGCGTAGTTCTTGCAAATAAATGCAAAAATAAGAAATTTTGTTTTTGGGAATTTTCAATTTTTCATTGATAACAAATGTGGTTACAAAAGCTACATAGACTATTTGTTTTTTTTTTATTGCAAAAGGAAATTACAAAAATAGACTCAAAAGCAAAAATACAGACTCGATTAACTAAGAGTACATCAATGCTTCTAATCCTGGGGCCCGCGGAGCATCGTTCGGCATTGCCGCGGGCCTGCGTGCGAGACCCCTTTGTAACTGATCTAAATCATTCATGACTTGGCGAACAAATATCATCACTGAGGCAATGGACACGGTACGACCCATCCGCTTGCCAGCCTGACACTTCATGACAATATAATGGGCAATGTTTCTGATCCTTTCTCTGATTCTGCCCTTTTCTTGGAGGAGTCGGCTTATTTATTGTGTACGAGCTTCTAGTACTTGCGTGTCCTGGAAGTGAAAATCCTGTAGCAGTTTAATTTCCTTTTCCATCTCTGTAATTAACCTATGAAACTGGTTCATCTCGACTTGGAATTCTTTATCCCGCTGGGCTGTCTTTTCTTCCATAGTATTTATTTTTCCCTTCATCTTGGCGATGGTCCCCTCGTAGTTTCTTCTCATTTGCTGCACAAACTGGGCTCTCTCCTCAGTCTTTTTGGCCCACTGCGTCTGAAGTCTTGCCATATTTCCCTCGGATTTTTCTAGTTCTTCTTGGCAATCCGAAATTTGTTTCCTTAACCGTTTGATTAACCTCTCATCAGATAGACTTCTTTCTTTATTCCGGGCATCTATTTTCATTTGTTTAATTTGGGCTTCGAGCGTTTCATTCTCCTGAGCTAATTTCTTCTTATCGCCCTCGTCTGCTGCAGCCTGTACACTTTTATCGAATTGGAGGTCCCGGACCTGTTGCTCTAACTGTCCTATTTTAGCTCGGTATTCCTTCTCCTTTGCTTGCCAATCCCATTGAACTTGGACCCCATCCGTAAATTACTGCACATGCGGTCTTTTAGCAGGTCTTTCTGGGATTTGAAATCTTTCGCCAAACCATGTCAAATACTTAGGATCTACCTCGCCTCTGGCTTGGTCTTGTATTATGGTTTTTGGCTCAAGGAACCGGCACTCATTCCATATTTTTGGGATTCTCCCTTCAGGAAATGCAGCCTTCGGACCCAACTCAATGACTTGCTCGCTCAGGTCTTCATCATTATGCACGGTTTGGAATCTTCCAAATTGTCGCAAAACCCGGTAAAGAGCATAAGGCTGTATACTTCGGATACCCATCAAAAAAATATAGGGGACCTCTGCTAATGTATATATAGCTTCAGTAGCGGGAAGCCAACCATAAGCCAGTTCAACTTTATCTGCGGTCAAGGATCTTAAGCATGATGACCAGGCTTCAGTACTCTCAGGGAACTCAATACCTATCACCCGG
Source organism: Nicotiana glauca (assembly GCA_026770625.1). NCBI lineage: Eukaryota > Viridiplantae > Streptophyta > Magnoliopsida > Solanales > Solanaceae > Nicotiana > Nicotiana glauca. The sequence continues at coordinate 95,273 of MU773408.1, forward strand.
GTTTCAAATTCTGCAATACAACTCAACCCGGTTAAGCCGTAGTTCATATAGCCTGTGCGGTGACAGAGGTGTTCTTGCATCCACAGCTGTAAGAGCAAATTGCAACCTTGAAAGAATTTCTCGCCTTCACGACATTTGGTCAGAGCTCGGTACATTTCTGCTACAATCAGAGGCACCACTGTGCTGGTAGGTTTAATCATGGCAACATCTAGCATCTCTACCAGGCCGAGGTCTATATGACCATCTTTTCTCGGACAAACCACCACTCCTAAAAAGGCCACCATAAAGGCTAATCCCCGTCGAGCTTCCCATTTGTCTTTATTTCCGGCATGTATCAAGCCGGTGTTGGGCTCCTCAAAACCTTTTGGGTTACCATACCGGTGATATAGGAAATGCAATGTACAACATCCTTCTGCAAGATGCGGGTCTTGAATATCCCGGCTAATGTTCACCAAATCCAAAAACCTATGAAGGATTATCGGTCGTGGTGCCAATGGGTATCTGCCTCGAAGGTTCCCGTTAAGGCCCGCATATCCCGCAATCTCCTATAAAGTAGGTGTGAGTTCAAAGTCTGAAAACCGGAATACGTTACGGGTCGGGTTCCAAAATGGTATTAGTGCCTCAATGATATCTTTCCTCGGTTTGATGTTCAGTAGATCAACTAGACCGCCCAAAATTTTAACCACGATATCTTTGCTTCCTTTTCCTAGATCATGCCACCACATATGAAGTTTTAAGGGGATCTCACTCAGGACTGAGAAGGTCTCGATGTTACTTGAAGTCATCCTGCACGTTTATTTAAAAATTTTAATGACTTATTTTTTACAAACTGTCTATTTTTTGCAGAATTCTTTTATTTAATCAAAACAAGGATTTAATTTTGCAAGTACGGCCTTTCAGCACTTCTGAGAGAAAGATTTGAAAGTTGTACCCGCAAACCATTTAAAAATGACTCATGGTGGCCGTTCTTGCAAAAATAGCCTTCTGGCGCCCTTTTGGGGACATTTGGCTTATTTTAACAAGAATGGCATCACCCGACTTATTTATGAGAAAATTAAAATTTTGATATTTTTTTGGTTAATTTTGCAAAAAGGGTGGTTGGACCCGATGAGGGTTGCCTACGTATCTCACATCTGGTGAGAATCAAACCAGTGTAGTTCGGATAGATTTGCCGAAATCAAAGCTATTTTGAACAACCATTTTTTTTTCAAATATTTTCTATTTTCTTTCACCTCATTTTTCCAAAATCTGGCAGCATTTCGGTACTAGTTGGGCGTTGATTTTTCTTTTTCAAACAAATGATTACCCTCACTTAGTCCTAACACTGCTATTTTTATAATTTTTCACTCATTTAAACAAATCGGTCAACATGCAAAACCGAGCAAATAAATGCGCAAGTAGCACGTAAGATGCATCAGGATGGTCAATTCATTTCAGGTCACCTGTCCTAGACGAACCCAACCCCTGTGTTGAGTCCCCTAAGTCAAACGCACATGATGCAAACAAACGTCCTACTAGGGATCCGGCATGAGGCTTTGTTTTTCTAGGTTTAAAAACCTGGGTTTATTATTCTAGACCTGGCTTACCCGAGCGGACAACTTGAGCCGAGGGGGAGGCAGCGTACCGGGGATACAGAAGCTCCGCCGGATTTGCAACTTATCCAACCTCGTTCTAAATTGGGAAAGACTCTAAACAGAAGAGAAGCTACACGAAGTGCACCCTTCTCCATGATATAGAAGACTCAGATAGAGGAAGGGATTCGCGACAATTTATATACAATTCAACAATTATCAAAGCAGTAAAATATTTAGCACATATAGCATGGAAGCATGTAGAAAAATCAGATAAAGCCAAATATAATAATTATACTAAGCTCGAATTCTTTTGAACCCTGAACCGGAATTATGGGTTCGATCCCAGCAGAGTCGCCAGAGCTATCATACCTCCTTTTTACACACCTACCCCAAAGGATAAAATGTATAACGGGAGTTTTTCCATTTAAAGTGACATTATTCGAATTGGGATTGTTTATTTATTTTTAGAGTCTCCACTTGGGATAGGATTGGCTTTTTGGTGTCCCAAGTCACCGGTTTAATTTAAATCCCAAATCGAGGAAAATTTTGACTTTCCAGTTAGAGTTTGCGAACCAGAAATTCTGTGTAAGGAATTCTGTTGACCCGAGGGAAGGTGTTAGGCACCCCCGGATCCCGTGGTTCTAGCACGGTCGCTTAAATTATTATAAATGGCTAAAAATCTAATTTTTATACATGCTCCATCCTATAGTGCAATTTTAAAGATTATTTACCGCTTTTATCTATCATTGTTTTATTTAAGAAAGTGAATGTCGTTTAAGAACATGTTTTCAGATCACGTCACAGGAAATGCACCCGGATCCTCGACACATTTTTATTCAACATTTTCGGATTTGGATTTGGGTTGCATGAAATGCACACCCGTATTTAGGAAGATAAGATTATTAAAAGCGTGCCTAAAGCGACTAACGTGTTGTTATCTTTTGGGAAAAGCCGTGAAATTCGCTAAACGGCCCGTCCCGAATTCTAAATATTTTTGAATTAAGCAATTGATGAGGGCCCCGCAATTATGTATTTAATTTGGCGAGGCTCGTCTCATTTTATTATTAAAGGCCAATCCTAAACAAACTAAAATTTTCTATTTTATTTGTCTCTAAAGGCCAATTAATTCACAAATATAAATTCGGGCCTCGAATTCAAGTCCGAACTCAAACAAAAGGGAAAACCCTTTTAGCTTGAACCTGCTACCTAATTCAAAATCCAATTTCATATTTGCCAATTAATTCCCCATTTACCTATGTAATTTAAGGATTGAGGCTTATAACAAATTTGGGCTTACAATTAGCCCAATTCCTATGATACCTTAACAATTTTATTTGGGCCTAAGACTGGCCCAACGTGCATTTGGCCCAACACAACTTGAAAATTCAGACCCATGGCCCGCTTAACATTTAATTCCTAATGGGATTCCAATTTTAGTAATACACAAAGCAATCATTGAACTAATCATGCTAATTGTTGAAGGTTGTGGACAATTATTATAGTGATGGTGTATTGAATAATTGATTTTATGACTGGTGGAACTTAAGGACATATGAACGTCTAAAACAAACTAAATTATTCAAAAGGGTGTGGCTACTGATTTTTGAATGAAGCTTTGAACGACTGACATGATAAACCACAAATTCCAGTTCGATTTCGATATTTCAAATGCTAACATTTAACTAAGTGGAGCATCATTACTCATGAGTTAATCAGCAAAACAACTTACACATGTATTGAAGATTTAAGCTTAATCAAATGGCTGAAGAACGTTCATCAAGTTTAAAATGACCATAAAACTTATACACTAACAGTTATATCCAGTTTCAGTTTAAGTGAACAATTTAGCATAGAAAATCAAAATACACTACATTAAAGATGCTATTCTAAATTCAGAGTTCACAATCCACATTATTACAATATTCTAACAGTCTATTTGAATTAGATAACCATATTGAGTTAACTAGGACTCATGTCCTTTCAAAAGTTCAGTTCAATAGTCCAATGTCATACAACATTTAATCACAGCAAATACATAACTAACGTCAACTAGAAAACACAGGCAGCCTTGAATTGAACATTGATCCTTGACTATTTCAATTTTAACTTTAGTGAGCATACAACAAAGCAATTCAAAGTAGTGTACCTGGATTTAAATCACAGTAAGAGAAAAAATAGGAATCAACAATAGCAGATTAACAGCATCAGCAATTTTAGTACTTAAAATAGCCCAGGAAGTAGAATGATTAGCCCGGGAAATAACTACAGATTGAAAGAGATGATTAGTTGATCCAAAACAAGCTTAATTGAGACCAAAACAACTAGAACTAAACCAGTGAACCTCAGCAAACTTCAGCAGAACAGAACTTAGGCTAGAAGATACAAATCAGAGGCTAAACTTGAAATTAACTGGAAAATTTCAATAAAACAGTGTTTGGTTTGGTTTTCTACTGATTTTCTAGTGGTTTTGGATTTTTGAAGGTTTAAGTTTTTTAAATGCTGATCTAAAAATGGAAGAAAATAGCTTGGAGATGGAATTTTGATGGCTGGGAACTCTGGGAATTTTCAGGGGTTCAAAAAAAACTTGTTAAACAAGGCATGTTGATGCCTTTTTATAGGCAAAATTAGGGTGCAACTTCAAATTTTTACTATTTTCAGTTTAGTCTTTCATTATTTTCAGTTTAGTCCCTTTATTTTTAACTTGTTATCCAAGTAAGATTTTAAACTTCCTAAAATATACACTTAAGTCCTATTTTGGAATGTTCTAGAAGGTTCTATCATGTTCCTACTCACTTTAAATCCCTAAACTACCCTTGCATGATTTATATAATTACCCAATCTAATAAAACTACCCTTTTTATGCCTAAAATGCCCTTCTAGTAGTCTGAAATTTACAGTCCAATGCTAACTACACCAAACCCCTTACCCCTGTTAAAAATTAACTGAAGTTAATCCTAATTAGTCAAAACCAGCTATAACCAATAAACAAACTAAAATTTAATCCTAACTCACCTAAATGCTTCAATTAGTACTATCATTAGACTAAAGTAAACAGTAGTTAAACGAAAGAAACAAACTAATAATTGACAAACAACACTGAAATTATAAAACTCACATCATGAACTAGTAAACATGGATTAAACACAAGATTGAAACTAAAAATAGAACATAATTGTGAACTGAATCACAACTAATTCCAATAGAACAATAATTAAAACAAGATGGTAAAATTGACTTAAAACTAAAGAGACAAAATTCAGCAAATTAACAAAGAGTTACTCTAACATTTAAGCAAAACACAAGGATGGATTAATGTTACCTAAAATCAATACTGAACTAGACTAAAGAATCCAAACGAAGTTAAACTAATATGACGAGATTAAATTGAAACAGGCATGAACTCAAAATTCGCTATGAACGGTCTCCAAAATTGACCAAATTAAACAGAGAAGAAGAAGAAACTATTAGACTACACTGATAGAAATCAAACTTAGAACGTTGAAGAGAAACTCACTGTGAGAAGCACTCGTCCAAAAAAAAAAAAATTCCCCAAAACTGGTTCAATCCCCAAAACTCTAGATCCGCAACTCAGGCCCTTCTACTTGGATTTGAGGGATTCTGGGCATGAAATAACGATGAGGGAAGGGAGACAGTTGCCTGGTATGATTTTGGGTTCATTTGGGCCAATTTATGACTTGGCCGGAAAATCATAATTGAAGATTCGAAGCGGTGGACTATGATTCGAAGGTTTTCAGGCGTGGATTCATGATGAGAGAGAGAAGGGGAAGCTGTGGTGTCATTTTTGGAGTGATTGGAGGGTAACGCCGCCGTGCACGGCGGAGACGGCGGTGACAAAATCCAATATTCGAGCAGACCGGGTATGATTCGAGGGAAGCTGATAAGAGATTCATGATGAGGGCTTTGAGGCGATCTAGGGGTGTGATTTTGGGGGTCAACAGAAGTGATGGCGTCTTCGCCGGCGGCGAAGCTGTGGCGTTATAGGCGAGGGAGTACGAGGAAGAAGGGGGTGTGTCTCTAGGGTTAATATCAATCTTCAGATAGTTATATCAAATTATGAGAATCATTGTGGGCCGTTCGATCAATAGAATTGGACGGTCAGGATGCAGAAAGAAAACGACGTCGTTTGGCTTTTCAAAATGGACCGGGCAGGGACCGACCTGGGCCTAGAACGTGTGGGTAATTTTGGGCTAAATTTAGATGCCAATTGGCCCAATTCATGAGCAGCCCCCTTTTAATTTCCTTTTTTATTTGTTTTCCCTTTCTTTTCTCTATTCCCATTTTTTTTATTTTTTTGTTTTATTTTTTCTGATTTTAAAAATATGCAAAATTAAAATAAAAATTAAAATGAAGTCCTAATATATTTCAAAATTAAACTAATTAATGCCTAAAATTGTTTCAAAACTATTTCGTGATGAATTCACAATTAAAACAATAAAAATGCAAAAGTAAACTATTTTTGTTATTTTTCTCATATTTTGTTCTAAAACGAATTAACCCCTAATTAATACTAAAATACGAAATTAGATCCTAAATGCAAATGCATATTTTTGTATTTTTATATGAATTAGCATGCACAAATAAAATGCAGCAATTATCAGAAAATGACACAAAAATTGTAAAAATAAAGAAAAAAATTATTTTGTTTGATTTTTTGGGAATAATTCATATATAGGGCAAAAATCACGTGCTCACAGTGGGTACGACTACTCGTATCATTAAAAGGAGAGGAAAACGCCCTCTCCTTAAGCCAAGTGGCAACCTAAAAAAATGCCACATGACATAATTAATTATTTAGTTTTAAATTAGTTATTAGTTATTATTTTTGAATTTATATAGATGTATATATTAATTGGTTACTTTATTTGGATTAATAAATATAGATATCTTATAATTAAATATGAAAAAATGAAAAATAAATATATAAAAAAATAACTACCCATTCTAATCGGGAAGTAGTTTCAAATTGGAATTTAAATAATTTTAAAATAAAAAATGAAATTAAATAAATAATGAATTACCGATTCAAATTTGGGAGTATTTTCAAATTGGAGTTTTAAAAATTATTTTAAAATAAAAAACGAAAATAAAGAAACTAAAAAGCTTCCAGAGAAAAATATTAAATAAAGTAATATGCTAATAAATATTTCTATTAAAAATGTAATAATATTAAATATTTGATGATATAATAAAGAAAAATACATAACAATAAATTTATTCAATGCGCTCCCTGTATAAGTCCCGATAGTTTAATAGAGATTTTATTCATTAAAATTAAGATAATATTATTAAGAACAACATAATAAATTTAAAACAAAAAAATATTTCATCAGTAATAAATTATATATCTTCACATATATTACAAAAAGAAAGCGAATACTAAATAATGGCTAATATAATAAAGAAAAATATAAAATAAAAGTTATTGGTTATTATTTTTGAATTTAAATATATATATATATATATTTAATTGGTTATATATCTTATAATTAAATATAATTAAAAAATAAAAAATAAATATATATATATATATATATATATATATATATATATATATATATATATATATTTGAATTAATAAATATATATATCTTATAATTAAATATAATTAAAAAAATAAAAAATAAATATAGAAAATAATAACTACCTA
>MU773408.1:119963-133088 GCA_026770625.1 Nicotiana glauca
AAACTAAGCCGAAGGAAGGGGTTCAATCGCATCCACTTCAGTAAAAAATAATACTGGGCAGCAAGAACAAATCTTTTAATTTGTTGATCAATTTTCTAGAAATAAAATAAAAAATTCTAGTAAAGTGGTAAAGGATATTTAATATTTTTGTGAATTTTTTTATTCTTATTACAGTGTATATAAGTTAAATTGAAAAAAGAGTTTTTTTCTTTTTGACTTATTCTCTTGTGGATTGGTAGCATAATACAGCCAAAACCTTCTCTTCTTCATCCTCCCAAAGTTAATTCCCAACAAAACCCTAACCCTTGTTTGGCCAATATCTGACACTTCTGAAAAAGAAGCCCACATTAATCCCTCAAAACCCGGTTTTCTATGAACCGAATATTATGTGGGATTAATATCCTCTACAACAGCTAGCAGTATTTTGCAGTAACCTTTTGCTTTTTCTTATTCACCAATTTTCTTATTGCCCTGGGCACTATTGAATTGAGTTAACCTAATTTTCTTCTCTCTCTCTCTCTTTTTTTTTTTTTTTTTTTGTTGTTGTTGTTGTTTTGACAAGAGAATTACAGAAAAAATGTTCTTTGTATAATGAATCATTATAATACAGAGTATGTTGGGACTAGAGGGATCAAAAAGAACGATATGGGTAGTGATAATTTGTATAATCGACTTCAATTTGCTTAGAATTAAGAAATTGTTCTAATTTTCCAAAAAAATTCTATTTTCTTTCACTTTTCAGCTCTTATCAAGCCTACTCTTATTGGTAAAAATCATTTGAATAACTATGATAGATTTTCGTCTATGTTATATGAGTCGGTCTTAAAGTCAGGTAAGCTTATACCGTTATGTTCACGAGCAGAATCTTAGCTCCAGTTACCTTTGCACATTGCCCTTCTTTTTAAGAAAAAGTCATTCTCTATAATTTTGTCTCCTCAATATAGAAAAAAGATAAAGACATTTAAAATTTATGGTCTTAAGCATATAGTAACATTTGTATTATGAGTACAAAACTTTTGAAATAGTTATTTAGTGTAACATGAGAAGTTAAGTGAAATTATTTTCGAATTTACAAGGATTTTTTTTTTGAAACAAACTAAAGAAAATAAGATAACACTAACCGGAAAAGAGGGAGTTAATGTTTTTATATACACCAATTTTAATTACCTTTGTGCACATAGGGTATTTTGAAAGCAAATAACGAAGGTTGTGGTGGAGCAATAAGTACTCAATTTTTAATAAGAGTTCTGATCGAGTTCGAGTTATGAATATGAAGCCGCATTTGTTTAAGAACATTTTATCTTCTCACATGAAATTTTTTGGTACGAATCCGAGTTTAATCTAGTCGCCATATGACCGGATACCGGGTGGCGAACAACAAAATAAAGCAATAGATTAGAGAGAGAATAAAAGCCTATTCTCTTTATTGTTTGCTTTTTCCTTTGTGCTTCCAATAGGGAGTAAGGGACTATCTCTCCTCTTATTTTGATCTCTCTCTATATATATTTGGTTTTTTCTTCCTCCCCTTTCTTTAACTAATTCTCACCATTTTCAGTCCTAAATAAACATGGCAACCTGCATTGATTCCACTAATTCTGAGCAACTCTGCTATATCCCTTGCAACTTTTGCAATATTGTCCTTGCGGTATCTCTTTTCTTTTGTATGTTTTTTAATGTCTGTGTGTGTGTGTGAAGTTACTTTATTTTCTTTTTACCAGTTGATTAAAGCTGATTTTATGATTCAGAGATTGGTTATTTTGGTGTGGTATATGTTATACTAAGACATATTTTTTTTTTTTTTTGCTTTGAGAAGTCAAGTCTCCATCGATAGACATATCTTTTTTAGCATTCTTTGATCTTTTGCAGTACTCAAAGAAAGTGATACCTGAAACACTGCAGCTATCTGTTGATTTTTATGATTATCTAAATTTCAAGGGTAGCCTTTTTTTATGACAATTTTATGTGTTCATTCATATGATTTTAAGTTCTCAGTTTTTGCCCATTTTCTTAAAAGTTCCACCATGAAGAAAACCAAATGTAAATTCCTTTAGGGTTTCTTTAGAATCTTACTAAGCTTTGAAATATGGAAATTGTGTGAAGAGATCTCAAGATTTAGACCCTTCTCCCTTTCACCCTATGTGCCCACGCCTAAAACTCCAACTAAGATGAGAAATTCCTCGATAAAGCTGCTAGTATCAAGTGAACTTATCGTGATCAAAGTAGAAGAGAAGAAAATGGTAGAGAGATTCAGCAGGGTACTCACTGAACTTCCGTAATAACTACAAATTGAGTCTTATATTAGTCATATAAAACACCAACACATACAAAAGGAGCTGGATGTAGAGGGTTGAGCAGGTTCAACCAAAACCCATTATTTTTTTTTTACTCAATTTATGTTTATATATGCAAGAAAAAAAAAATGTACATATAATAAATCACTCTAGATCTTGGATTTCCTTGTGCTAAGCCCACCCTTCACTTGTGACTGGATCTTTAAGATTAAAGTTTGAAATTGCTGAGCTTTACAGTACTCCTAAGTAAATTTTTTTTTTTTTTTTTTTGGTTTCTTTTTTATGCTATTAGTACTATATTAATGGGGTTTGATATATACTTACAGGTGAGTGTACCATGCAGCAACTTGTTTGATATAGTGACAGTTCGATGTGGACACTGCACAAATATGTGGACTGTAAATATGGCTGCTGCATTTCAGTTTCAGTCATCTTCTTCTTCCTCCTCATGCCAAACTAGTCATCATCTTCATCAGGTCAAAAGTCAAAAGAAAACATTTACTCCATCTTTTTGCAGCTCAAATTGTGGGGGTTTTTGTTTTAATTTGTATGTATAGGCTTCTGAAATCTAGGGTTTCTAGGTTTTGCTTCTTTTAAGGACATAAATATACAGACATTAATACTCAGAATATTAAGTTATTAAATCAACTTTTTGGTTAGAATCTAACAGCCGCCACAACCAATACCTACATTCTAAGTAGACCAGTATAGTAGTATTTTCTTTTCAATTCTTTTTTCTTTTTGGTCCTTGACCTAGAGTTCTAGTACGGGCTGAATTCAATTGTTTTCATTAAAATTATGTATTTATATTAAGAAATTTATTTAATATATGTAAATTATAATTTATTCAACAATGTAAAAGGTTTCTTTAAAGTCTAAATTCTGGATCCGTCTAGGAGGTCCTATATACTCCATATTTCAAGTGATTCAATTTTCTTGGGAGCTGCTTTTTACTCCATTTGTTCCAGTTTATGTGAACCTATTTCCTTTTTGGTATGGTCTAAAAAGAATGACCCCTTACTAAATTTGATACCAATTTCGTTTAAATTTATGATTCTACCCTTAATGAGAAGCTTTTATAACCACACAAATAATCTGGACATCTTTTGAACTTGTTTAGAACCACAAATTTTAAAGTTTTTATTTTTTTCTTAAATTCGTTGCTTAGTCAAATATGTTCACATAAATTAAAACGGAGGGAGTAATTGATTTGAATTGATTGATATGAAATATTTTTGAGGTTGTTTTTTTCTTTATTGATTTGTTTCCCATCAGGGTTTTTTGTCCTCTAATGTGGAAATGCTGCCCAAAAGGTCAAAACTAGCATTTTTGGTTTTCCCATATATTCCTTCTTGGATCTCAACAATAACTGTCTATTTTTAGTCTTTAACATTCTAAATTTATTCAGTCACTTCAATCTTGTCATGTTATCTTTTGGTCTTTCATAAATAATTTAATTCAAAAAAAATTAATCACTCGTTAGCAATTTTTATTTTTTTGGCTGATTATTTCTTCTCATATTCTTCTTTATTTTTGTGAGTAAATTAATTTCAGGTGGCCAACTACACTCCTCCCGAATACAAAATAGATTTTGGTTCATCATCTAAATGTAACAGCAGGATGGCAGTCCGACCATCCCTCACAAATAATCCTCGTGAGGAGAGGATTGTAAATCGACGTACGTTACCTGCTATAACATGTTAAAATATACTAATAGTGTAGAATTTCTTTGTTAGAGAGATTAATTATTTGTGTATTTTCTTTTTCAGCCCCTGAGAAGAGGCAGCGAGTACCTTCTGCATATAACCAGTTCATAAAGTAAGTCAGCTCATGTTTCTTTAATTAGTTCAAATTAAAATATCTATATTAAATGTATGTTTATAAGGATATACCTTAACCACTATATATTAATTTGCTGAAAATGCATAAAATGCTTAAATGTGCAGAGAGGAAATTCAGAGGATCAAGGCTAATAATCCTGATATCACTCATAGGGAAGCATTTAGTACTGCTGCAAAAAATGTAAGTGCAAATCCTTAGAAACTTTACAATCTATATTACTCCCTCCGTTCTAATTTATGTGAACTTATTCAATTTGTCACGAAGTTTAAGAAAGAAATGAAGATTTAAAACTTGTGATAACATTTGTGCGGCCATAAATTTTTTGAAACTTGTAGTGTCATGCCAAACTATTTGTATGGTTATAAAAGCTTCATATTGAGGATATAATTGAAAGTTAAGTTAAATAGTTTCTAAATTTAAAAAGGGATCATTCTTTTGGAACATACTAAAAAGGAAACAAGTTTGTATAAACTTGAACGGAGGAGTACTTTTTAGCGTTCTGATCTCCTTCCTTCTTCTTTTTCGAGCTCACTAAGGCAAGCGATGCCTCATTTGTGTTTGCCTAGCTGGCAGTTTATCAGGAGTTGTTATTTGGGACGAAGCACTAAGCACTCTTTATTTTTTTCTTCTTTTCTATTTTTTTTTAATATAAAGTTCTCGGTATATCTGGGCTTTCTTTTCTATTGATTTCTATAAAATTGACAATGTCATTGTTTCTTCTCTTAAATTTTTTCTTTTTGGCTGTTTTCCTTATGAGGGTTTGCTAATTACTGATTTAGTTATCTTTTGTTTAGTGGGCACATTTCCCTCACATTCACTTTGGGCTCACACTGGAGACCAAGAATCAAGCTAAACTTGGTGTTAGTGAGGTAAACATTATTCAATCCTTCTTTTTCTCTTAACCCAAAAGCATGAGTTTCATATTACCTACAAAGAGAACAATATTAAATACATAATCATTAAACTATATTAGTTATTTCTAACAACTTGAGCTTTAATTATTTCGATGTAATTTCGATCTAACAACTTTGTTATTTTATGTATTTTATGTTATTTTATTATGAGTCTATTGATAGTACTAATATATCGTCTCTTGTTACTTTCTTGAGCCGAGGGTCTCCTGGAAACAGCCTCTCTGCCCCTCGGGTAGGAGTGGAAAACAGCCGGGTCGGATTGGATATGGTTTGGGTCGAAAACGGGTAACGAAAAAACGAATCAATTATCTGACCCGACCCATATTTAATATGGATAAAAAACGAGTTAACCAGCGGATAATATAGTTACCCATATTATCCATGACTTATTGTATATGATCACTTTGGGAGAGTTCTTAGTCTCCCTAACTTGAGAAATCCCTAATTTGAGGTTTTACAAATGTAAAATTAGACCCATTGGTTATCCATTTTCTAAATACAAAATATGGTTCTTATCCATATTTGACTTGTTTTTATAAAGTTCACTATCCAACACATTTTTTAGTGGATAACTATTTTCTTTGAACCATTTTGTCACCCCTACCCTCGGGGTAGGGGTAAGGTCTGCGTACATATTATCCTCCCCAAACCCCACTTATGGGATTATACTGGGTTGTTGTTGTAATGGGTGAGATAATGAGAGGGAAATCGGTTCAATTACATTTTCTTTATCAAAAAATTATACTTTGTAAATAGGTTAAAATCAAAATTTTAGTCATATATAAACCATTGAATTCCCTTGACAAAAGGAAAAGTTCTAGTGTAGTGGTAAATGGTTTCAAAGTTGCTTTAACGTACAACTTTGAATCCAAACTATAGAATTCTATTAATTTTTTCGAATTCCTTTATATAAATTTCTGGTTCTGCCACTGACCGCTGTAAGGATATGTTTGGCGAATATAATCTCTGCTTTTTTATTTTATTTTATATATTTCCTTGTTTTAAGAATTTGCTTTTCCTATTTGCAGAACGCAGAAAAGCGTATAATGCATAGGGCTGCATTGCCAAAAATAAAGAACTTCACCTTCTGAGATTGAGATTCTACTATATGTTGAATTGAAGACAAGTTAGAACTCAAGGTGTTCTAGCGTGTGAGTAATATTAATTAATATGAGACCCTTTTATTGCTCTATTTGTTTCTTATATATTTTGTAATTTGTAAAACTTTAATGTCTACATTGGTATTTTTTAATGAGAAAATTTCAATTAATCTATTGTTTTTGATATTATATGCTGCGTGGGAGGGATCGGCACTGTTTAGATGTGATGCAAGAAACTTCATTCTTTTCGACATTTGAGCACGTACAATTCTTTATTGGTCTTAATATTACTTCTCCATTTAAGTTTATGTTGCAATATTTTTCTAAATATATTAGAAAAAATTAATAATCATTTTAAATTTGGAACTAATTTAACTTAATTTTTTTTTTTTGCTAGTGACAAGTTTTTATTACCATATAACCGTTATGAAAAGTTTAAGACCACAAGTTTCAAAAATAATCTTTTTTTTCTTAAGCTCTAAGCTCAGCTAAACTTTGTCACATAAATTGGAATAGAGGTGGTAGTTCTTTGACGTATAGAAGTCGTTTAATAGCAACCAATATGGGTTTGTGGTGGAATGATTAGCACTCCATCTGTGATGACCCGAAAGCTCATCTTGTGTTTTAAAATCCATTGGGGGTTCCGAGGCCTTCAAAACCTTATTTTATTTCTCATCAATTTGAGTGCACAGCCCGGGGGCGTTTTCGAAAAGTCTTTATGTGAAAAATTGAGAAAAAATAATAATTTTTGGTTTAAAAAGTTGATTTTAGTTGACTTCGGTCAACATTTTGGGTAAACGGATCCAAATCCGTGTTTAACGATTCCGAAGGGTCCGTAGTAAAATATGAGACGTGGGCATATGTCCGGAATCGAATTTCGAGGTCATTAGCCGGAGAAATAAATTTTTGAAGAAAATTGAAAAGGCTGAAAATGTAATAATTTAAAGAATTTGATCTTGTTGTTATTAGGCCCGTATTTTGGTTTGGAAGCCCGGTACAGGTCCGTTATGATAATTATACCTTATCTATGAAATTGGTGAGAAACATGACTTATTTGACGTGATTCGGACCTTTGGTTGAGAAAATAGAAGTTTTGAACTTTCTTGAAATGCAATTTTGTGCTAAAGTCGTAGTTCTAGGTGTTACTTTGGCGATTGGATTGCGCGAGCAAGTTTGTATGATGTTTTAAGACCTGTGTAGATGTTTGGTTTGGAGCCCCGAGGGCTCGGGTGAGTTTCCGATAGGCTACGCGATGTCTACACTTAGAAAAATCTGGTGTTGGGTAGTTGCAAAGTTGCAGGTTTGGGATCTTGGAAGTGCGGGCGCGGTGGGAAATTCGCGGACCGCGGTGGAGATTTTGCGGTCGTGCTTAAAATTTCGTGGACCGCATACTGAGGATCAAAGAGTGCTATATAAACAGGAATTTTCATTCATTATATTCTTTAATTTTTCAAACCCTAAAACATAAGAGACAATTTTTCAAACCCTTATTCTTTCGTAAATCATAAGTAGGTGGTTCTCAACTCATTTCTTTCACTCTTTACTTCGTTTTACAAGATTTCACCCTAGAATCTAGGGTTTTCATGATGCAATTGGGGATTTGTTTGGGTAGAACTTCGGAATTTTGAAATTTGGGAATTTAGACCTCAAATTGAGGTCAGATTCCAAAACCAATCGTATATTCGAGCTCGGATGTAAAAGGGTATTCGGGTTTTGGTCTAAATTCTGGGTTTGGACCAAGCAAGCCTGGGTGTTGAATTTTTCAAAAAAATGACCTAAATTAAATTCCTTACTATCGTGTGTAGCTCCTATGGCTTAAATCGGATCATTTAATTGGTAAGTTGCTAGATTCTATTGGTTCGGAGGCTTGTGTGAAGGGTAAAATTATGATTGAGCTTTGAGTGGCCAGCGGAGGCGAAGTAGGTGTTAGGTCTAACCCTGGCTTAAGTGATTAGGCATTAATTGCCTATTTGCTACTCCCTCCATTCCAGTTTATGTGAACCTATTCTTTTTTGGTCCGTTCCAAAAAGAATGAACCTTTTCTAAATTTGAAAACAATTTAGCTTAAACTTACAATTCTACCCTTAATGAGAAGCCTTTATAACCACACAAACACTCTGGGCCCCTCTTTAATTTGTTTAGGACCAGAAATTTCAAAAGTCTTTATTTTTTCTTAAACTCCGTGCCCAGTCAAACATGTTCACATAAATTGAAATGAAGGGAGTACGTATTTTGATATTGTGTACAATATATAGGTAAGGTAACGAATACCTATGTGTTGTTGTCGAGTCATAGCATGCGAATTAGTCTTATTCATGTTACTGTTGTACTCTTTGATCATATATCTCATGTTTAGACTGTTATTCCATGTGTTGAGCAACTCTCATCATGTTTTACGAAATTGGGTACTGGTTTAGTATTAACTCAGAGTCAAGGCTGGTATTGTGGAATTAAATATTGAAGTAAGGCTAGTTTTTGATATTTCTATCTCCCTGTTGTTATTGTCCATTGTTGTGGTGTGGGAGAGAGTTAAAACACGAAGGGTGATGCCCTGCAATATTTTGTGAGTGAGTGATAATGCACGAAGGGTGATGTCGTGCCATATTTTACGAGTGATAATGCACAAAGAATGATGTCCTGCCATATTCTACAAGTGATAATACACAAAAGGTTAGATCGTGCTATATTGAAAGATTTAATGTACGAAGAGTGATGCCGTGCCGTTTCTATTGTTTCTTATGGTGAAGGAGAGAGTAAAAGCACAAAGGGTAATGTCGTACACTTATTTGCTATGTTATTACTTTCGTTGGTGCAAATCATGTTATTTACTGCATTTTCTTTACGGTTCTACTTTCAGAATTTGATATTCCCCCAGCATGTTTTCCCCTTCTCGTTATTATTTGCTTAATTTCCATTTGTTGTTATTTTCTCGTATATTATTTAACTGCACAGGTTTATGTTATTGTCGTTTCCTAGCCTCATCACTACTTCGCCGGGGTTAGGCTCGGCACTTATCATTGCATGGGATCGATTGTACTGATACTGTACTCTGCACTTTCTGTGCATATTTTAGTACGGGACCGTGTTGACCTGAGTTGAGGTGCTGCCTTAAGTCCTACAGGAGACGCAAGGTAGATCTACCGGCATTCGCACACTCTGGAGTCCCCTTCCAGTTATTCTAGTTCACTATTTTTACTTTAATTCAGAGACAATTATAATTTCTTTCAGCCAATACTTGTAGTGACTCTTAGAAGTTTGTGGATTGTAACACCAGATTTTGGGTAGTCGTGTATTAGTACTTGGATTATTATGAGATTCCGCACTCATTTAATTTGTCTTGGTTTAAATTGCTTTTATTTATTGAATTGGTCAGTGTTAGCATATTTAGTTCTCTATCTATTGGCTTGCCTAGCATTCTGAAAGGTTAGGCACCATCACGACCCCGAGGATGGGAAATTTGGGTCGTGAAAAGTTGGTATCAGATCACTAGGTTACCTAGGTCTTACGATTCACGAATAGGCTTAGTAGAGTCTGAGGATCGGTACAGAGACGTTTGTACTTATCTCCTAGAGGCTACAGAGTTTAGGAACAAATCTACTTTTGTACTTCTCTGTCATGCAATGTTGTTCTCTCATTGCTGATTGAACTCTTCCACTCTTGTTCTCCTACAGACGGTGAGGACATACCGAATCTTCAGTTGAGCAGCAGCTCGAGCCTCCAGCAGCAGCTCCTACGAGGGGCAGATGACAAGGCCGAGGTTGTGCTAGAGGCCGAGGCAGGGGCAAAGCTCAGCCCAGAGCTAGAGCAGCAACATCAACGACAGAATCTCAAGTGGAGTTTGATGAGCAAGCTCCAGCCCAGACAGTTCCAGCAGGACCAGCTCAGGTCCTAGAGGGGTTCATAGCCACCCTAGTGTTTTAGGATACTTTGGTTCGTCTAGTGGGCCTTATGGAGAGTGTAGCTCAGACTAGCACATTTCCTGTAGCACCAACTGTCTCTCATGTTGGAGGAGGAGCCCAGACTCCCGCTACCCACACTTTGGAGTAGATGGCTCCATAATTTCAAACTCTAGTAACTCAACCAGTTATTGCGGCTCGAGCCGCTAGTGGACCAGTTATGTTTTCTGAGGCTTTATTGAGGTTGGACAAATTCAACAAGATTTTCCTGATTCATTACAGTGGGGTTACTTCGGAGGACCCACAGGATTATTTTCACCACTGCCATGAGGTATTGTGGAACATGGGGATAGTGGAGACCAATGGGGTCGACTTTGCTGTATTCCAGATGATAGGGTCCTCCAAGAGATGGTGGAATGATTTTGTATTTACTAGACCAGCTAGGTCGCCTTCCTTGACTTGGGACTAGTTTTCTCAGCTATTTCTCGAAAAGTTCCTTCCTATCACTCAGGAAGAGGACTATCGCAAGCAATTCGAGCATCTTTAGCAGGGTTCTATGAATGTCACTCAGTATGAGACTAGGTTTGTTGATTTGGCCCATCATTCTCTTCTTATACTTCCTATCGAGAGAGAGGGAGGGTGAGGAGGTTAATTGATAGACTAGCTCAGCCTATGAAATTGCAAATGCCTAAGGAGACATGGAGCGAGATTTCTTTCCAGGATGCAGCCAATGTGGCCAGACAAGTTGAGTTGGTTTTAGCTCAGGAGAGTGGTCAGATCACCACTATCCTGGCCTTTTTGTTCATTGTTGGGCCTTAGAACTAATTGTTTAGACAATAAATTATCATTTACACATGTTTCCTCTGCTTCAGGATTCTCAGAAATAGCAAGTAACTCGAAAGTATTTGGGCTGGTACCGATGCTTTGGTCATTTTGTCGAACACCTAAATTATGATATTTTGGAGAAACTCCTTTCTTAGTTGGAGATTTTCTATTTGTTACAGTGTTTCAAACCCCTTCCTTTTTTTCCATATCACCTTCCTTATTATCCTCAAATATCTTCCCAATTTTACTTTCCACCAGTATGCTCTTATTTCCAGCTTTTTCGATCTGAAAAAACTGGGCAGTTTCCTTACTGTCAGAAATTAGCCCTGCAATTTTAGGTTGTTCATCCGTAGGTGGTTTTTGTAAAAAATTAGTCTCAATATCATCTTTAGCCCCTAAGGACACAATTCCTCCTGCATTATCATTTATCCCATCTGACTTGTCTATTGATCCATTCCCCTCTTGTGCAGTACCAGTAGCCTGAGTGAGTTGTGCCAAATCCATCTTCTCACTAACAGTTGACCTGTTTGGAGAATTAGCATCTATGTTCCTAGCCTTAGCACCCTGTGTATCTCTCTTATTTATTATCCCATTACCTTCTTGTAACAGTCCAATAGTAGCTCGAGTACCATCTGTACTACCATCCCTATCATTACTGACTTGTATGGCTACCTCAGCATGCTCCTTACCATTCTTTGATCCCGCACCAGGTGCCAAAATAGCACCAGCTGTAGCAAGCTTATCATAAGTTGGTACTACAGAATTTACGATAATTGGATTATCTCCTACAGCTTTACTATTTGTACCTCGATTGATTAATTTTTCAGTGCTATCACTTTCTTTTCCTCCTTTTTGTAAAACCTGCTGTACCACCGGTTTATTTTTTGCTGCTTCTTCTGTTAATCTACCATCTGTTGCTGCTTCTTCCTTACCTCTTTGTTCAATTCTTTTAGCATTTAGATAATCTCTATCATCCCCTTGAAGCTGATCAGTCATAAACACATCAATAATTGGTAGGTTACTAGCATTTGGTGCAATTGATGTTGTAACCTCCTATGCACCTTGTTCTTTCCAAAATCGACACGGTTTATCCCCATGTCCTTGATGCTTGTAGAATGAGCAATATTTTGGAAGATTGTCATAGATAACTTCTTGGTCATGCACAATTGTTTTACCTGTAATCCTGTCGACCATCAATATTTTAACCTTCATGGGACGTTTTTCTAGCAGATCAAGAATGACCTTCACCCTAGCAGCACTAGGTCTTGTTCTATCTTGAGTTTCCTTGTCCACAGCAAGAGGTTTACCCACAGCTAATGCAATAGACATCAAGGATCTCTTTGCGAAGAAATTGGGCGGCAGACCTGGAAACGAAATCCAAACCATTGCCATGGACGTCTCCTATTTAGGGTTGAATCCTATCGTCCATGGGAAGGTTCTAAAAAAGAATTCTTCTCCTTTTGCCTTGACATAACCAGTTGATTTTGATATACACTAAACATAATCATTGTATAGATCAAATCTAACTAAAATATGACAAAATTCCAGCAGTCCTATATTACAATGACCTTGAATATCGAATTGTGACGAAAAAACTTTGCGAAACTCTTGCAGATCAGGTTTACCGTATTAAAACTTCATGATAGCAGCTTGATGCAATCCTTCCTCTCTTGTGAACTGATTAACTTCATCCATGGACAATTCTATCGTTGGTTCACCATGTATAATTGTCACAGCAACCAAATCGATTTTGGACAGATTTGCGGCAGACTGCTTTCGGCGTAACTGATCAGCATACACCAGTTTTGGATTGTTTTTTGTTGTTGTTTCACTAGATTTTTGGATCACCTCTCCCACAGCCAAAGGCTGGGGAGAGCTCGTGGATGCCATGGCTGCCTAAGCCCAAGAACACATGCCAAAACAAAAGCTGCATGCTACAGTGCTCATATTTTTTTCAAAATACGACCTATAACATTTGGGAGTAGCTTTGGACACGTTCTTCAACAAACTATGGAATGCAAGTGTATTGGGAAAAAATTGAATTTATAGTGAAGGTGACGTGGCGTGACATGTGGACTGGTCAAATGGTCAAAACAAGTTCATAAGTTAAGAGGCACGGGCGATATCAGACACGGGGAGAAGAAATTTAAATAGGCATGAGAGGCTATTCAAATGATACGAGTCTCATATCTATTTAACTTAATTAAAGCCATCAAGTCAGAGGCAATCGAAGATATGAATCTGATGGCACAAAATA
>MU773408.1:142632-174805 GCA_026770625.1 Nicotiana glauca
GATTATTTCACTAAAAGGGTAGAAGCAGGAGCTTTTAAACAGGTGCGGGAGAAAGAAGTTAAAGACTTCATTTGGAGAAACATAATATGCCGTTTTGGGGTACCAAAGGAAATCGTGTGTGATAATGGACCACAATTCATAGGGGCCCAAATCACAGAATTTTTTGGAAGTTGGCAGATTAAAAGAATAACATCTACACCATATCGTCCTGTGGGAAATGGACAAGTAGAGTCCACGAATAAGGTTATCATCAACAACTTGAAGAAAAGATTGCATGATTCGAAAGGTAATTGGCCCGAGGTATTGCCTGGGGTATTATGGGCTTAGCATACAATGACAAAAATAAGCACGGGAGAAACCCCATTTTCGATGGTTTATGGTGCTGAGGCTTTGATTCCATTAGAGATAGGAGAACCAAGCACACGGTACGTTCAAGCAATGGAGGAATCGAATGATGAAGAGATGCGGGTGAATCTTGATTTGTCAGAAGGAAGAAGAGAAGCTGCACTAATAAGAATGGTGGCACAAAAGCAAGTAATTGAACGATATTATAACAGGAAAGCACGCCTCAGATTCTATAAAATTGGGGACTTTGTGCTTAAAAAGGTGTTCCAATCTATGAAGGCTGCTAATTCAGGAAAGCTAAGTCCAACGTGGGAAGGACCATACAGAGTTCGTGACATTGCAGGAAAAGGAGCATACGAGTTGGAGATAATGGATGGCAAGTTGTTACCTTCACATTGGAATGCTGTCCATCTAAAAAGATACTACTTTTGAAAAACGTATCTATGGTCAGGTATTTTTATGTTTAAATTCATTTTTTAATTATTAACAATTTTACTAACAATTTTAGATGCTAGGCAAAAACCCTAACTCGTGCCAAATGATGAGTCACGACCTGTACGGCAAAATGGAATATTCTTAAATTCCCAGCCTAGGGTTACAATTAATCTGATGGAAATACACACGGGTTTGGCAGTCTTCATCTATAATCGCACCTCCGAGTCCCGCATATTTTTCTGTTTCAGGAAAAGGACCAAGTTAAGAGGAAAAGTAAGTGCTCGAGGCTTCATACTTCACCGCTCAAACACTTGGGGGACTGTATATTAAATACAAAATAGATACGTGCGGAAAATAGATGCGTAAATCAAGCTACAAAGAGACAAGTGTCGAGCAGAGGTTTGCAATCCCAGCATAAGCATACATCATAGTATTCTTTCCCATGAGAACAACAAGAGTCACCTCTCATACTCATGAGTCACTTATCAAACCCTTTTTAATACATGAAGATGGGGTCTTGACTATACACTGAAACGGGTTATGAAGAAAAAACCTTGTTTGAATTATATTTACTTTGTAAAAATCTGTTACAAGAAAAACAGTTACGAGAAAGTTATAGATGTACTTTAATACGTGTAATACTCAAAAGCTTGTTCAAGTTCATGAATAAAAACTTGTCAAAGTTGTTTTATACAAAACACGTGTATTCTTATTTCTTTCATCGTATTATAACACCATTATGAAGTTGAGACGTCTTCTTCGTTAAATGTCGATATATGAAAAGGGCCCCTTTTTTATAAACCTCATGTTAATAACTCATGAGGAAAATCATAAAGCATTTTCAAAGGATAAAAATGCTAAACTATTCTATAAGTCCTAAATAGATAAGAAAAAGGAAAGAATAGAATATATTGAAGTACTAAGAAAACTTCTTATAAAAGACTAAGTAAAACTTAGTCACGCAAAATGTCTTTACAAATGCCCCATTAAGATAACTGGGGACTTAACCCAAAAAAATCCCTTAAAATTCAAGGGAAAAAACCACCAATTAAATAAAAAAAAGACAAAGGAGTAAAGTTTTCAACTTGTCATTGAAGGGGTTGGAACTTCTGAAGTTGCAATTATAACTTCATTTTCAGAAACAGTTACAGGTACGGTATCAACCTCTGAAGAAGTAGCAGCAGTTGGGCTTGAAGTGTTAAGGTCACCGAGGGAAGCAAGAGTCACGGGAGCTTCAACTTCCGCATACTGAATCAGTGAAGTTTCATCCTCGGGGGTCGGAATTATAAATTTCAACTTCAATAGAAGTGGCTCCTTCATTTGAAGGTTCTTCAGCCACAGGAGTTTCATCTGCTGGAGAAGGAAAGTCAAGTGGTTGTTGAGTCAACTCAATGGTCTTCAAAACTTTGGCCAATTCCGATTCTAAATCGAAGTTTTCTTGACTGGCCTCAGTTAAGGCATCACGGCGGGAGTTTAGAAAGGCCCAGCTCACCTCTGTATTAAAGCTCTCCTCAAGAAGCGTATAATCCCTTTCCCACGAAGTAAGATCATTCTTCAACATTTGGTTTTCAGTCAAAGTGGAATTAAGGGTAGCTTCAAAAGAGGCACGAGAATCTTCTAAGGCACGAACCTTATCAGAGGAAGCTTGTAAATCAGCCTGAGCCTGAGACAAGTTTTGCACCAGCTCTCCCGCGTATTCTTCTTTTTTACTCAACAATACTTTGAGTTCTCTAATCTCTTCACATGACTTTGACAACTGTTCAGAAAAAGAACACTCCAGGCGCTCTTTATCCTTCTCTGCATTGCTAAAAGAAGACTTGGCTCCCGCTAGTTCAAAAGTCAGAATTTGTTTCTGTTGCTCCAGGTTATGGTTGCTCTCTCGCAAATCCTTTATCTTTTTCTGAGCATTTTTAAACTGCTCTTTCCAATTGGTTGCTTCAAGTTCAGCTTCTCTAGCTATCTTCTCAGCCTCAAGAAAAGTTCAATCAGATTCACGGGCCTTCATCTCTAAAAGGGAAATTCTTCCCATCAATTCCGTACCTATAAGGTTAGCCTGCAAAAATAACACATAAAAATGAGAATTAAAAAGAAAGAGCTTTTTTAAAAGTAAAGGGAGAATACCTTCAATGTATAATGAACTATATCGTTCATCAAAGTCAGACAACTATGACTGTCCATCTTTCTTTTCTCAATTTCCCCAATTAAGGGTTCAAGCCAAACATCTGCTCCACCTGACTTCCTCAAAAGACTGCTACCAGCAGGAACCTCAAATGTCACGCTCCTCATGGCCATGCTTCTGCTACTAGAACCTTCCTCTGCATGACTAACAGAGGAAGGGGAAACTATAGAAGGAGGAACGATAGAAGAGGTGAAAATAGCAGGATTTGAAGGAATTGAGGCAGGTAAGGGGGCAGAAATTGATAAAGAGATAGGAACAGACAAAGTAGATAGGGAAACACTTGAAATAAGGGGAGGAACGGAAGGAACATGAACGAAAGATGAAAGAGGGATTTCATCTAAAATCGGACCAAATTCACCACTTTCAAAACCCTCAATAAAGAGGCGTTGAATGGATTCAGGGGTGTTCCTTGGAGCGGTTTCTTCATCGGAGGTAATAGTAATGGGCTTAGAGGCACGAGCAGGAGAGACTTCAGTTTTATCCTCAGAAACAACGGGCCTCCTAGTCCTGGGACGAGCTGTCAAAGAGGTATCTTCATCTTCATCAACGTTAGAATCCTCTTCAACTATTTTCCTCTTTGCCAGCGAGGCTTATGTCCTCTCCAAAGCTAGGGGAGTACTGGAAGAAGCTCTAAGAGTAATAGCCACTTCATCTGACATCCCTCGAATAGCAAATCCTGACAATAAAAAGGATAGAAAATTAAAAGAGGGAAAAAGTTTAACATACGGGAAGCAAAGAGAGATGTATACCGTGGGTCTTAACTTTCCAACCATGTTTTTTGGAAATTGATTTCCAAGTTCGTGCCTCCATAGGCATAGCTTTCAAGATGGCGTCTACCCAAACGCGAAAGTTAGGAACGGGCTCCATATCTCCCATGGTTGCTACAAAAAGTAAAAGAATAATAATGGGATTGGAAAAGGAACTGAAATAACAAAAACAGATACGGTAAGAAATAAAATGCTTACGTGCCAAGTTCCATTTTTCAGGAAAGGGAATGTTTGATTCACCCACCAAATCAACTGTGGGAATAGCAACAAACCCTGTGTACCAGCCACGGTCATTATTATCTTCAGGGTTTATCAAAACCCTCTTACTTCTTGCAGTTAAGGTAAAAACGCCATTACGAAATAGCTTGGGGTGATAAAGATGAATCATATGAGGGAAGGTAAAGTCAACATCAGCTTTGACCGACATATACCTCAAACAAGCCACAGTTCTCCATACAAGAGGGCCAACTTGAGCCAAACAGATTTTGAAAGAACGACAAAAGTCGAGAATAACTGGGTCAATGGCAGGAATAAATCCCAAAGTGAAGGGATAAGTGTAAACGCAAGAAAAGCCAGCCTTATAAGAAGTTATTCTTTGGTGAGGGTTGAGAATGACTATGTGGGTGTTATCTCTCCAACGACAGTCTCTTCGAACAATTTGAATCAGAGGTTCAGTAATTAAAGAGGGATATTTGTCAGCCCTCTCTAATTTAATCACTTGTTCGCGAAGGGATTCTTTGTCATGTTCAAAAGATAAATCCATTGGTACAATTTCTTCAACCAGAGGCTTTTGGAGAGGTTCAGAAGGATCTTTGCCTTTAGAAGAGGATTTGTTAGAAAGAAAGCCTCTAGAGGAATTACCAGAACTAGAAATAGTGGTGGAACCGAAGGTACCACCACGAACCGACCCAGTACCACGAAGTACACCTCCTCTACCCCTTCTATGTCTAGCAGGAGCATCGGGGAAGCTATCAAGAATTGGAACTCTTTTAGGGTTAGGATTTGAAGACGACATGGCAAGAAGGTATGAACTGAAGATAAAGTGAACGATAATAAAGAGCAAGAAATTTGGTAAAAAGCTTGTGAAGAAGAAGACAAAGGGAAAAGGGAACAAGTTTATATATATAAATTCAACCGTCGATAATTAAGAGGTGTAATGATAGATTTCCTATAATAAAGGCAACTATCACTTCGTGAATAGTGGAGTTAAAAAAGAGTTAGAAAAAGGCTACAAAATTGCAGAACTAATGAGGAGGTGACACGCATGTGGTGCATTAAATAGAAGAGACAATTGAAGCGTTGATACTATCATAGCATTAATTATGACAAAAATTCCTTTTTTTAAATGAGGATCCACTTCCCAAATATTTAATTGATAAATAAATGGGAAGTGGGAGGACTATCTGTATTGGGAAAAAACTGAATTTATATTGAAGGTGACGTGGCGTGACACGTGGACTGGTCAAATAGTCAAAACAAGTTCATCAGTTAAGAGGCACGGGCAGTATCAGACACGGGGAGAAGAAAGTTAAATAGGCACGAGAGGCTATTCAAATGATACGAGTCTCGTATCTATTTAACTTAATTAAAGCCATCAAGTCAGAGGCAATCGAAGATATGAATCTGATGGCACAAAATAGTCTAAATTCAGTATTAAATGTCAAATACGTTAGCAAATCAATATTGAATGAGAATGATTGTGTAACGTCTCATTTAATGTCATTTAATGCTCATAATTGCCTCTTTAAGGCTGAAGGCATTATACCTTTTCCTAAAAAAATCAACTATAAAAGGAGAAGGTCTCATCATTTGTAAGGACACGAAGTATCATTGAGATTATCTGAGAATAAAAACTTACTTATTGCTTTATTATCTTCAAATATTCTTTATTATATTCATCTCCTGATTATCAGTAACCCGATTTATCTCTTAATTTCAAGTTTTGACCGAAATTCTATTTTTTGGTTAAACAGCAAGCATAACAGAAATCCTTCACGTAATTAACTGAAAGAACGAAGCAGTTCTTCTCAATGAGACTCGTTGCTACAATAAATCCAAAATTAAATTTAAGATCTGCTTCGTTTTGATATAGAAAATAGGAAAAAAAACAAAGAGAGGTTGTTCACAAATGGAAGGGTGTTCTTTTGTGACGAATTTTGTGAAGTTATCTTGCCGGATCCCGGGAATGATGACGATGAATAGTGACAAAATCACTATTCACCCTTCTTCCTAGAGAGAAGGCAGAGAATTTTAGAGAGAGGTCTTCCTTTACTTAAATTTCAGGTCATTCAGATGAGGTTTGACGGGTTTTTTTGGATCGGTTTCAGAATTTGGAAGTTTGGAAATCCTTAGGCTTTAATCCAAGGGCGATTTGATGTTTTGATGTTGTTTTGAGTGTTCCGAAGGTTAGAATATGTTTGAATGGTGATATGTGACTTGTTTGTATTTTTGGTTGAGGTCTCGGGGGCCTCGGGATGATTTCGGATAATTTTCGGAAGGGTTGAACATGAGAAATGGCAATTGATGTTGCTGCTTCTTTCTTATTCACACCTACGGATTAGGGACCATAGGTGCAAGCTCCACAAAAGTGGAAGAGAGGCGCAGGTGCACGGAGGACCACAGGTGCAGCTTAGTGACCATATCTACGATGCTGCAGAAGTGGTGAGGCGACGACAGATGCGAGGCCTGACGAGATAAGTGAAATCTGCAGAAGCGGATGTTGTTCCGCAGAAGCAGAAGCATGTGAGCTTATGGGATCGTAGGTGCGAAAGTGCTGGGCAGAATGTATAAAAAGTCCCCTTCGCGATTTTCAGTCATTTGTTCATCATTTTTGTGTTATTTTGGAGCTCCAAGTTATGATTTCAAGAGGGAATCAAGTGTTAATAGAGAGGTAAGCTACTTGTGCTCTGTATCTTGTTTTGTGGTGATTATTTCATTGTTTAATCATGAAAATTAGTGGGGAAAATTAGACAAAGAGTTGGGGAATTAGGGCTTGAAATTAGAGAGTTAAATTGGGGAATTAAGGGGCTATTTGAGGTCCGATTTTGATGATCTTGGTATGTATAGACTCGTCTAAGGATAATGATTCTAGTCTTGTGATTTTTATTGAATTTCAAGATGTGGGACCGAGGGTCAGGTTTGGCCAATTTCAGGATTGAGTTTAATTTGATTAGTTTCGCCTAGGCTTTGTCCCTTTGGCATGTATTGATGATGGGATTCTGATTTTGGATAGATTCGGGGCGTTTGAGGCCGATTCGAGAGGCAAGGGCATCACGGCGTAGATTTTTGTCCGATTTGAGGTAAATAATGATTGTAAATCTTGTCCTGAGGGTATAAAACCCCGGATTTCTCATCATTGTGCTACTTTGAGGTGATACACATGCTAGATGACAAGCATGGGATTGTGCACCATTGGGGATTGTGACTTTGTCCGTCCCGTACGATTGTTAAGTCGCATACTTGATTGAAAACTATTTGATATCATTGTGTTTTAGAAAGTATTGCTATGTTTTGGGCGGAATGCCATATTTGGGCCTCATGCCAACTGTTTGGGCCCTTATGGGGCTTTTTAATACTATTCCTCATTGTTTTGACTTAATATTTGTACTTATTCATACTGTGTTTTTACTAAATTCATAACTCAGCCTTATTTACTCAGATTTTGATACTATAAATGATATTTTGGGTTGAACACCCTGTTATACTGATAGACCTAGTGGCTTGGATGGTTGATGGCTGAGAGAGGACGAGGGCCTGATTGTGATGTTGATGACTAAGAGAGGCCGAGGTCAGGTTGTGAGGATTATATATTTATGGATCGGGTTGCATGCCGCAATAATATGTATATATATTTATACGGATCAGGCTGCACGCTGCAATGATATGTTGGATCGCGCTGCACGCCACAATAATATAACGTTTGGTCTGTTGGAGCCCTTTCTGAGTCTACACCCCCAGTAAGCGCAATCGACTACATATATGGATCGGGATGCATGCCGCAACGATCTATGGATCGGGTTGCACGCCGCAGCGATTATTATATGGTACCTATTGAGCGTAAGAGCTGAGTTTGAGTGCTGATTGATGGGAGTTGAGTCATGAGCGACTGAGAGGCTTGCCCAAGGGGCTATATATACGTGTATACGAGTGATGCTTTGCCTGAGGGGATTGTTTTATAAAATTAATGTTTTCACACATTCCTCTATTGAAAACGTTAAACAAATGTTTTGAACAACTTTCACTAAAACAGGAACTTTTATGAGATGTTTGGGATTAAATTAGTGATTTGTCTTTTTGTCATTTCCACTGAGATTTTCATGTTATGTGATGTATATGAATGACCGAGGGGTTTGCTAGAGGGGATGTTTATGAATTATTTTGCTCGAGGGGCCGATTACGATTTTTATCACTTTCACTATAAGCTACATTGAACCTTTATTGAATATGTTAGAAAGTTATTTTTCAAAGGATTTTACTAAAAATGTAGCTTAACGAGGTGAATTGATTTTTATCTTGTTTTGGAAATATGTTGTACCTGCTGTGGTGCTATGACATGTGATTTCTTACTGCTCAGTCTTTATTTACTTTTATCACTTACTGAGTTGGTGTATTCACATTACTCCTTACTCCTTGTGTGCAAATTCAGTTTTTCAGAGCTCGGTGGCAGGTTCATCGAAGTTAGCAAAGTAGCTGCCTGGCTATTGCATCCCTATTTTTCTCCCTCCTTATTCTCCATTAGTGTATTCTTGTGATTTTCTTGGCCATAATGATCTTAATGTTTTTAGAAAGTTGTATTATATGCTCTCATGACTAGTGACACCCCGATGTCAGGCTTTCTTTCTGCACTGTTGTTTTTCTAAAAAACTATATAAAGGTTTATTGTTAAATAGATTCGATTTTATCCTAAAAATGGAAAGTATTGATTAGTTTTGGGTTTGTGTCAGCTGGCCTAGTTCCATGATAAGCGCCATCACGACCGGGTTGGTTTTGTGGTCATGACAGATTCCGAGTACGATATGCAGACCAGATATCCCCATCTTTTCACCGGCTCAGGTACTTTTCTATGTCCGTTCGAGGACGAATGGTTGTTTTAGAGGTGGAAAATATGATGACCCGAAAGTTCATCTTATGTTTGAAAACCTTATTCCGGGTTCCGAATCCTTCAAAACCTTATTTTATTTCTTCTTAATTTGCGTGCACAGTCCAGGCGCGTTTTCGTAAAACCTTTATGTGAAAAATTGAGAAAAATAATAATTTTTGGCTTAAAAAGTTGATTTTACTTGACTTCGGTCAACATTTTAAGTAATCGGACTGGACCCGGACCTGTGTTTGACGGTCCCGGAGGGTTCATAGTAAAATATGGGACATGGGTGTATGCCCTAAATCAAATTCCGAGGTCCCTAGCCCGAGAAATAAATTTGATCTTGTTGGTATCGTACCTGTATATTGGTTATAGAGCCCGGTAGAGGTTCCTTTGATAATTATATCTTATCTGTGAAATTTGGTGAGAAACGGGATTGATATGACGTGATTCGGACCTTTGGTTGAGAAAATAGAAGTTTTGAACTTTCTTGAAAATGTCATGCAATTTAATGCTAAATTCGTAGTTCTGGGTGTTATTTTGTCAATTTGATCGCGCGAGGAAGTTCGTATGATATTTTAAGACCTGTGTGCATGTTTGGCTTGGACCCCTAAGGGCTCATATGAGTTTCGGATAGGCTACGGGATGTCTAGACTTAGAAAAATTTGGTGTTGGATAGTTGCAAAATTGCGGGTTTCAAATCTTGGAAGTGCTCCGGCGGTGGGAAGTTCGTGGACCGCGGTAGAGATTTTTCGGCCGTGCTTGGGATTTTTCGGACCGCGTAATGAGGATCAGAGAGTGCTATATAAACGGGATTTTTCATTCACTCTTCAATTTTTCAAACCCTAAAACATAAGAGGCGATTTTACAAACCCTTCTTCTCCCCCAAATCATAAGTAAATGATTGTCAACTCATTTCTTTCACTCTTTTACTTCTTTTTCCAAGATTTTATCCTAGAATCTAGGGCTTTCATGATGGAATTGGGGATTTTTATTTGGTAGAACTTAGAAATTTCAAAATTTGGGGATTTTGACCTCAAATCCAAAATCAATCGTCTATCCGGGATCGGGGGTGAATGGCTA
Source organism: Nicotiana glauca (assembly GCA_026770625.1). NCBI lineage: Eukaryota > Viridiplantae > Streptophyta > Magnoliopsida > Solanales > Solanaceae > Nicotiana > Nicotiana glauca. The sequence goes on from MU773408.1 coordinate 152,522, forward strand.
ATCAGGTTTTGGTCTGAATTTCAGGTTTGGACCAAGCAAGCCCCGGTGTTGAATTTTCAAAATATGGCCTAAATTAAATTCCTTGCCATCATGGGTAGTTCTTAAGGCTTAAATTGAATAGTTTGATTGATATTTCGATAGATTTTATTGTTCTGGAGTCTTGTGTGAAGGAAAAAGCTATGATTGAGCTTTGAGTGGCCCGCAACGGCAAGGTAAGTGTTAGGTCTAACCCTGGCTTGAGGGATTAGGTATTACTTGCCTAATTGCTACGTGTTTTGATATTGGTACAATGTATAGGTAAGGTGACAAGTACATATGCGTTGTTGTCGAGTCATAGCATGCGAAATAGTCTTATTTGTGTAATTGTTATACTCTTTGATCATATATCTCATTTTTAGACTTGTTATTCGATGTGTTGAGCAACTCTCATCATGTTTTACGAAATTGGGTACTTGTTGAGTATTAACTCAGATTTGAAGCTGGTATTGTGGAATTAAATTTTGAAGTAAGGCTGGTTCTTGATATTTTTATCTCCCTGTTGTTATTATCCATAGTTTTGGTAAGGGAGAGTGTTAAAGCATGAAGAGTGATGTCGTGCAATGTTTTGTGATAGAGTGATAATGCACAAAGGGTAATGCAGTGACATATTATACGAGTGATAATTTATGAAGGGTGATGCCCTACCATATTTTGTGAGTGACAACACATGAAAGGTGATATTGTGCCATGTTATGAGTGAGTTAATACACGAAGGGTGATGCCATGTCGTTTCTATTGTTTCTTATGGTAAGGGAGAGAGTAAAAGCACGAAGGGTGATTCCGTGCACTTGTTTGCTATGTTATTTCTTTCGTTAGGGTAAAAGCATGTTATTTACCGTGTTTTCTTTCACTACTAAAAAACCAGGGTTTAGCGACGGACAAAATCTGTAGCTAACTAGAAAAATCCGTCGCTAATCTCATTTAGGGACGGATTATCTAAAGATTCTGTTAGCGACGAGCATTTTAGCGATGAAGTTTGTAGCTAATTCTAGTTTTTTTTGTAGTGTTTATGGTTCTACTTTCAGAATTTGATATTCCCTTCAGCATGTTTTCCCCTTCCCGTTATTGTCTGCTTAATTTCCATTTGTTGTTATTTTCTCACATATATTTAACTATACAGGTTCATGTTATTGTCGTGTCCTAGCCTCATCACTACTTAGCCGGGGTTAGGCTCGACACTTACTAGTATATGGGATCGGTTGTACTGATACTGCACTCTGCACTTTCTATGCAGATTTCGGTACTGGACCATGTTGACCTGAGTTAAAGTGTTGCCTTCAGTCCTACAGGAGACCCAAGGTAGATTTGCCGACGTTCGTAGACCCTGGAGTCCCCTTCCAGTTATTCCAGTTTACTGTTTTTACTTTAATTCAGAGGCAGTTGTTTTTTCTTTTAGCCAGTACTTGTAGTGACTCTTAGAAGTTCATGGATTGTGACACCAGATTTTGGGTAGTTGTTTATTAGCACTTGGATTATTATGAGATTCCGCACTCTTTTAATTTGTCTTAGTTTAAATTGTTTCTATTTATTGAATTGGTCTGTGTTAGCATATTTAATTATCTATCTGTTGGCTTGCCCAACATTCTGAATGGTTAGGCTCCATCACGATCTCGAGGGTGGGAAATCCGGGTCGTGACACCATCTTTAACTAGAGGTCTCGAGTTTAAGCCCCGAGTATAGAGTCACCTTTGATAGGGAGCTTTACCCTCTAATGGAGGACTTCCTTGAAGGTACAAGAGGGGGAGGGGGTGAGTTGTTTATTTTTGTATTTTAATCACTACAAGTCGACGATTTTTCTAATTAGTCAACTAAATGTAATAACGAGATAATAGTAAGAGCAGAATTTAAGATGGAGAAATAAAGTACAGGAATTAAAGACACCGAAATTCTTATAATAGTTTGTATTCAATGCGAGTTCTAGTCCAGTCCCCTTAGGTTGCAAGGGATTTCTCTTTCAGTGAATGAGTTTCTCGAGTACAACGTGAATTGTGTGTATTACACTAATGGCTCAATTTTCTATGTCACTCTTTTCTTTTTTATATAATGCTTCACTAGTATTTTCCTCTATTTCTTCTCTAACTTATTACACAACAGATCTAGTAGAGGTACAATATTTCTCTGCAGTAGAACAATGAGAGGGTATTTGGTTCGATAAATGTTTGTTTTAAGCCTTAAGGATGTGTATTAGTACTTTTTAAGAGGTCGCTGCTGAAGAGATTTGACAACCCAACAGATTTGATCCTTCGAAAGAAATTGATTCTTTCCAAGAATAAGGTTATTTTCCATTGCTCTTTCTTTATGAGAGGACTTTAATATCTTTCCTTCTACAGGACTTGATATCGCCGGGTTTACTCCTCGATTTTTGGTCTTTCCAGAAATAACAACTTGATTGATCATCTTACAAGATCTTCGATGCTTCTCTTTTTTATTCAATCAATCTTTGATTGATTTCCTTCCCAGATCTCTAGTTGATTGTTCGTTCCTTTTGATTTATTCGATATTGGATGCTTTACTTGAATCCTTATAACAAAAGTAGTTATATTATATTTCATCATGAAAACTAAAACCTAACGTCCATGACACGAATCTGAATTTCGTTAGTCAACAATGCAAGTACCGAACAACGGATGATTTTTTTAAAAGATGTATATAGTATAACCTTGTTAATTAAGTATAGAAACTTGACTACAATTTACATATGATAAACTTTATCAAATATTTCATGGTTAAGATCGCGTAAGCACTATCCTTCCCATATTTGTGGGATCATACTGGTACTTCAAATATTCACATTTAAAATGTTGCAAATCAATATTTAGAAAATGTAGCCATTCCATTGCCATCTTTTCCATCTTCTATCCTTAGAGCTCGTTTGTATTGGCTTAAAAAAATTGGCTTTTAAGATAAGTGCTTAAAAGCGCTTTATGAGTGCTGGAACTTGTTTTATCAATAAACAGTTACATGTTTGGATAAAAGTGTCGAAACTAAAAAAACTGATGAAGTTTTTGGTTAACAAGTGCTGATAAATACTATTTCTTGTTAAAATGGCTGAAATGTCCTTAAAGTTGGCAAGGATCAAGTAGCAATAGAGGTGACCGGCGCCGGCGGAGGAAGCTATCCCAAAATCCATATAGAAACCGCCCTTCAACCTAGCCTCACGTTTCAAACGAATTAATTCCTTCTCCTGCTCCTCAAGACTGACTCTGTGATCTGTTTCCTCACTCCTCCTCTTCTTCTTCAAGACTGACTCTAGGACTGGAGTTTCATCCATCGCTTGGAATTGTGGAGATGAATGGAACTAAGGGTTGCTGGTCGGGGGCGAGAGGGAGATAGTATGTTTTAGGGTTTTCTACTGGGATAATTTTGGAATTAAGAAAAATTATAATGGATAAAAATATAATATTCTTAGTCAAAGAATATGGCTTTCAAGCCAATTTCAAAAAAGTTGGATTTTCCAACTTATTGGGCTTGGCTTTTTTAAAATAAATTTTAAATTTTTAAGCACTTTTTTTTGTTGGCAAACACTTCTACAAGTTAAAGTGCTTAAAAGCTGGTCCGACTAGCTTTTAAGCTCATCCTAACGGGCTCTTAATTCCGATAATCTTGTAAAAATAGCATGGGCTAGCCAATTTTCAGACTAGTCATTCAAAAATAACTAACGTTTGCCAAGTCATTAAAAAATAGCCATTATTTTGCTGCAATAAAGACCGGTCCAACATAATAAACTAGAGTTCGATGCATTTGTGTATGAACTTCTATCATATTATACTGGAACTCCAACACGTGGAAAGTTTTAGCATAATATACTGGAGATTCGAGCACCTGTGTATGAACTTCCAGCTTATTATACTGGATCGGTATACTTTATTGAAACTCTAGTATATTATGCTGGTATATGCTGGAACTCTATTATATTATGCGGAGTTCCAGTATACTTGTGCTGGAACTCTAGTATAATATGCTGGAGCTCCAATATACTTATGTTGGAACTCCAGTATAATATACTGGAGCATTTTTCGGATTTTAAACGGTGTTTTCGTTCAGATTTATCTTTACATAAAAAGTGACTAAATTTTGATTAATTTTGAAAGTGTGGCTATTACTACTAATATATCTGGCTATGTTTGAATTTCTCCCGATAATCTCCTGTAACATCACAATCATATATGTTGTACTAAGATTTTGAAATAGCAGGACTTGACTTTGTGGTTTTTTTGTGCGGGATAAATTATTACTATATGCTTAATTTCACTGGTTAGTTGGATGGATATTGATGGCAAAAGTTGTTCTCTTTTTTCTTCATAAAGTTAAACGTATATCTAGTACAAGATCTTTTAGGTCCAAGCATGTATATATCGTTTACGTACATCCCTATAAACAAATGAACTACCCATATGTATGTGTAGGAATAGAGTTAGAATATTAGGTATGAGTTCGAACAAATGTAGTATTTTTGCTCAGGCATTGCATGTTTTTTTGGAAATCTATTAAATATAAGTATTTAACTGCAAACTCAATAATTAAGATGGGTTATGAGTACGATAGTAAATTTAGGAACCTGTAACTTCAAATTCTAATTCCGCCCATTACCTATGTGATATACAAACAATTGCATGGACCACCATATGTGAATTGACCTGGCCATCTACCTTTGTATTCGTACGACCGCATTCTCCGCCATTGCAGCAAAGCACTAAGAACACACACTTTTGCAATTCGTTTGAATAGCTTACACAAGATCTTTCTTTTATTTCAAAAGTATAAGGTAGTCCAAAACTTTTATATGTTTGTGTTATTAGAGGAATTTTTCTATGACCAATGGACTCCCAAGGAAATATGATATATGTATCCTGTTATGACCTAAGTATCATTGACTAATTTTACTGCTCAAATTAATGACCTACAACAAGGCGGCCCGTAGAATTTTTTGACTTAACAATAAATTTTACGAGAGGCCTTAATTTTTTTTTTTTTTAAAAAGAACTTTTTTATTTTGAAGTCTATTTTCTAGCTATTTTAGATGTAATAATTTTCTTATAATCAGTTTCTCCTAATAAGTCTTTCTCAATGGACAATATAACTAATCAATTTAGCCTCTCCTAAAATATTGTTGATCCTAGGTTAGATTTATTAATTTTAATTTTAAAAATCTTATTTTTGCTGAAACAAAAGTAAGACGGATAGATATTAACATTGTTCTATAAGAATATATGCATTTGGAAAAGAAATAAGTCTTTTTATTTGATTGAGTATATTAATTAAATTGTTATCTTCTAATTGTACTATTTACTTAACACTTTTAATTCAAAAAATAAATTTAAACCATCAATACCTAATTGATTATTATGCCTTTGAGGAACATTCAAAATTAAGTCAATGTTTTTTCAAATCTCCATGATCCGATCTCAGTTTTTAATCGCTAAATAGCAACAACAACAACAATAACAACCCAGTATATTCTCACAAGTGGAGTCTGGGGAGGCTAATATGTACGCAGACCTTACCCCTACCCCGAGGGGCAGAGAGGCTGTTTCCGGGAGACCCTCGGCTCAAGAAGAAAACAAGTGACGATATATTAGTACTAGCAATAGACTCATAATAAATAACATAAAATAGACAACATAACCTAAAATAACATCAAATAACAAATAACAACAATACAAGGAATATAGAAAATACGAGAAAGAGGAAAGTATACTAATATCTAGAATATAAAGTCATGCATCAGTAGCTGATCAGTAGCATCCTAAGCCTAACTCCTAACTGTCCAGTCTCACTCTAGTGCACTGTAGAAATAACTTCCCCCTAACCTACAACCTTAATGCTTGACCTCCACAATCCCCTGTCAAGGGCCATGTCCTCAGTAATCCTAAGTCTCGTCATGTCCTGCCAGATCACCTCTCCCCAATACTTCTTAGGTCTCCCTCTACCTCTCCTCGTGCCTACCACCGCTAGTCGCTCACAACTTCTCACCGGTGCATTAGTGCTCCTCCTCTAAATGCGCCCGAACCATCTGAGTCTTGCTTCCCGCATCTTGTCCTCCATGGGCGCCACGCCCACCCTCTTTCAAATAACTTCATTCCTAATCTTATCCATCCCTATATGCCCTCACATCCACCTCAATCTCCGCTACTTGCATCTTCTGGATGTGTGAGTTCTTAACCGGCCAATACTTGGTCCCATACAATATGGCCGGTCTAACCACTGCTCTATAAAACTTACCTTTTAGTAACTGTGACACTTTCTTGTCACACAGGACTCCCGTTGCTAACCTCCACTTCATCCACCCCACCCTATACGGTGTGTGACATCCTCGTCAATCTCCCCGGTCCCCTGAATAACTGACCCAAGGTACTTGAAACTACCCCTCTGAGGGATGACTTGGGAGTCAAGCCTCACTTCCACTCCTGCATTCGTCTGCTCGGGCCCAAATTTGCACTCGAGATATTACGTCTTCGTCCTGCTCAACCTGAAATCTTTAGACTCAAGGGCCTGTCTCCAAACCTCTAGCCTCTCGTTGACGCTGCGTCTTGTCTCGTCAATTAGGACTATATCATCAACAAATAGCATACACCATGGCAGCTCCCCTTGAATATTATACGTTATGGCATCCATCACAAGGGCAAATAGGAAAGGGCTGAATGCAGACCCTTGGTGCAAATAGAAAACTAAAAATATTTTTCATATGCTTCGAATTGTTTAAATTTATTTTAAAGTGAAAAAATAGCCTTGTCTGCTACGTATAAAAAGTAATCAACTCTAAAGGACTTTTCGACAGAATTTGAGATTTCATTATCAATATTCTCATCAAACTATTTTTCCTATATATCACAAGTTTCTTACGAAATTTTGGTTCGATATTCATTTAAAATGCAATTTCTTTGACAAAAGTCATAACAGTTGGAAAACCTTCTTTTCGATATTTGTAAAAGAAATAAATCAAACTTTTTTACTTCATACAACTTTTTTCAAACTTATATATTACCTATTAGGAGTAACAAAAAATGGGGCCATAAATATGAACCCTAAAGTAGTTGTTTTACCTATTTTAGGCAGGGTCTTCCTGATATATGAATCACAAGAAAATAACTTTAGTGTGTCCACTCCCCTTCAAAAGAAAGTATGGGTAAAAAACATACAAATGATTAAACAAATGTTTCCTTGGGATCTGTAAAGTTTGGTTAGCTCAGTTTTAGGAGTACGTAGCAAACCAAATGGAGCAAACTAGTTAGGGAAAATTCTCAGTTTTAGCAGTACGTAGCAAACCAAATGGAGTAAACTAGTTAGGGAAAATTCAACAGGCTGGTAATGTTTCATCCTAGAAAAGAACATCGCAAACTGCTGCAGCATACAGAATCTGAAATGTCAAATTGATGTCTTTAAGCATTTATTGTCATTTTATCTCTGACTTATCCCTTACACCCCAACCCCTATTATTTTCGTCCTTTCCCCCACTTAGCCTTCGGACACATTGTTTACCTCGAAAAATAAGCTTAATTGTTAAAGATATTTTGTTATTTAAAAGAAACGTGATATATTCTAGTACTAATGATTATACAAGTAGTATTGAGCTTAAGTAAAAAGAAATAAAGAATCAAATCAATATCGTTGGAACAGTAAGGGGCCTCCAGCTTGACTTATTCAGGGACCTCGAGGTCAACTATGAGTAATAGAGAATGAACAATAAAGTAAATGCAATAAAGCTGAAGAATAATTGGAGAGCATGTTAAACAAGAAGAATAAGAATATTCTATTGCAATGAATGATCTGATCCATTTACAAAATGATTGGGGTCCCCTTTATATAGGAAAAGAAAATCCAAATATAGTACCTTGCTCATAACGGCAAAGAATTGTATTGGTATAGGTGTATAACGGCCTAGTAAGGATCTGTACCATTTTGTACAATCCTTATCCTATAATTAATGCCCAGGTCCACATGCCCATGAGAAATTCTCGCTCTTTCTAGATTGACTTCAAGATAATGCTGCCCTGGATGCGGTCCGAGCCAGACACTCGATTAGCTTCCTCGAGGTAGGTGTCCCTTAGCCGGATACAACACCCACTTCAAGTCTCTCGGACTCGGGCCTATAGCCCGATTTAAGCTTTCAAAATCATAAACCTCGATTATGACTGTATACAGATAGTCCATGTGTTTCTAAGAATAGAATTATATGAAACGACTTTGACCTCGATTTTCTCGGACCTCTTGAGATGACATCATGCTCGTGACGTAGGCGTTCAAAGTGATCGAAACGTCCCGTCGGTTCATTCCCCAGAAGCATGTAATGCACCGCCGATCCGTTTCCCCAAAAATATTGAATGCGCCACCAGTTTCGTCGTCATTTTTCTATAAATAAGGGATTACTTGAACAAACACTACACTCATTCTTTCTTCAACAACTTTTAGCCCTTTCCCTTCTCTATTTCCTCTTCAAATCACCTATTTTATGGTTTAAACCTGTGATCACAAAGTCATACGGCAACAACTTTGTCAGTTATGCCATGGCTCTTTTTTAAAGCTTTTTCCCCACTAAGTAGGATTATACTGAGTTTTTGTTGTTGTTGTTATTATTGTTGGCTCGAAACAATGAGAGAAAGTTCTTCCCGTATCAGAAGATATGTGGACTTTACATCGTTGCTCATCTCTCTTAACTTCAACCTGGTGTGGCGCTTCATTCCTTTGGCTTTCCATGGAGTGAGGTAACACTATCATCTACTAACTTTAGCATTCCACCGGTACAATGTCTCAAGAAATGGCTTCACAATAGTAGTGCTGACAAGACACATACTCACTAAGTTTTTCACCGGGACACAATCTTCTCTAAAGATCAAAATGGAGTCTCCGAGGAAAAGGTTCCCGAAGATGTCAATCTCGAGGATATACCCCCGAAAGTAGATTAGGTCCTTGGCTATTGTTTTTGCTTCTTTGTTTCTGTGTAAGGACCCCTCGTGGGTTTTGTAAACATCTTTTATTAATGTAAGAATTTCTCCATTTTGTCTTCAGTTCGTGTTGAATTCCATTCTCCCTTTGTTTGTGAAAAATCTAAGTGTATAAATCTAGCGATTAGTCCGAATACTAAACCTGGAACCTAATAAACCCTTAAGGTTTTAATTGACTAATGTAATAGTTCTTAAAGTTCTTCGCTAACCCTCGGACTAAGCTTGGACTAATTTTATGTGAGCTAAGGTCACCGGGACTCTTGAGGCCGCGTTGAGTGAGAGTAGGGTCTCAATTTTTAAAATAAAGCTAATCTTTTTAGGCTTCGTTGATAGTCCTCTAGTGAGAATTTTCTCAAACTTGGGTAGCCTTTAGGCTTAGTAATCAGGTGAACGTTTGCTTGAACTTCGATATAGAGATAGCACTTAGGCTTTATAGATAGTCCCCGAGTGAGAATTAGCTCGAACTCGGGTAGACCTTGGGCTTAGTAATTTAGTGAAAATTTGCTTGAACTTGAAATAAAGGTAGCCCTAAGTCTTTACAGATAGTCCCCAAGTGGGAACTTATTCGAACTCGGGTAGCCCTTGGGCTTAATAGTCGTGTGAGCATTTGCTCGGACTCGAAATAAAGATAGCCCGGAGGCTTTATAGATAGTCCCCGAATGAGAATTTGCTCGAACTCAGGTAGCCCTTGGGCTTAGTAGTCGAGTGAGTGTCTACTCGAACTCAACTTATAGACTATCTTTAATGATTTCTTACAAACTGATTCTCGATGCCAAGGCTCTGACGTTAATATCATGACATAAGCGATTGAAGTGACTGGATGGTTACTTTCTGTACGATTACCAAATTCATTCATTTTAGGCGGCTGACGGTCAGCCTTTTAGCTTCCTCAGCACGTTTAAATGATCTTTATAAATAGACAAATCACATAACCTTACAAATTTTATTCCCTTAGTGCTTCCAAAGTATCATTTAGCATTTTTCAATCTCCTTGATCTCTCCATTCTCCTTTCTAACAACATTTTCCATTTTCTCGGATGTTTTGCTTTAGAGATGACTAAACATCTAAATATGTTCCTCAAACAGAAGAAGCTCCTTCATCTTCTCGATCAACCAAGAGCAAAATGGTAGTGCCAACTGGTATCGAGGAATGAATCCCCTCGTCGTGTGAGAAAACATCCAATTTCAAAATCGAAAAACCTATTTCCAAGCCGGGCCGATGCGAGCCTATGTCTCTATATATTTGTTTGGTAACCATGACCGAGCTTGATTAAGTAAAAGAGGATTGCAAATTGGACAATAATAAAAAGATAGTGATTCCTTCCTACGAGGAATATATAACCATGTATAAAGCGGGGTATTTGAGTGTATACTTACCCATTTACATTTGGGCCTGCAATTCTGACCTAGGCTCCTATAGACTCGATTATCCTCGACTTTTGCCAATGGTTTTGAGTGACACTCGGCCAGATCTACCCGTCTTTTTGGTGAATTATTTACTTACTTAGGTTCTTTCAAACCAAATCGAGGGTATATCCTTCATGCTTTAAACACAGATGTAGGCGCATACCCCGTAAGAAATGCATACAGGGAAGCCCAGGCCGGTGGCAAAGAAGCACGAGGACTGGAAGAAGGAGGAGTCAGCCTCCAAGTGATATTCGAGATGCTGTAAGCTCAGCAAGTCGCCATCACTCAACTTCAAAGTCAGAGAAGGACTCCTATTATCGCCAAACCAGTAAACATGCAGCACTAGCCAATGCTAGAAAGACCCGATGAAAGCGGCTCGGGGACTGACCCACTATCATGAAAATGCTCGAGGAACTGACCAAAAGTATCGAGTCAGGAGAAAAGAAGATAGAAGAAAATGATAAAAAAAGTAGAAACTTACAACTTCGGGGTAGACCAGATACAAGGAGCACCCCCAGCTTTGAAGGGCCTATATGCCAAAATATTCATACAAAAACTTTTCCCCTCGAGTGCGGCTCCGATTCCCATTCCAAGAAATTCTGCATGCCCTGTATACCAAAGTATAATGGAACAACTGTCCCTAATGAACACATTACTTCCTACACCTGTGGAATTAAAGGAAATGACTTGAATGATGATGAAATCGAGTCGGTACTGTTAAAAAGGTTTGGAAAAACACTGTCAAAAGGAGATATGATCTGGTATCATGACTTAGCTCCTAACTATATTGATTCATCTGCTATGTTGGTTGATGCCTTCGTAAAGGCACACGCCAAGGCCATAAAGGTGGCAATAAGAAAATCAGACGTATTCAAGATAAAACAAAAGGACGATAAAATGTTAAGGGAGTTAGTGTCATCGTTTCAGATGGAAAGGATGGAACTACCCCCGATCTCCGACGACTGGGTAGTGCAGGCCTTTATGCAAGGTTTGAGTGAAAGATGCTCGATAGCATCTCGAAAACTAAAGCAGAACTTGATCGATTATCCTCCGTGATGTGGTTGGATACGCACAATCAGTGTCAGTCAAATATTTAGGGTTGAGGATGACCAGTTGGGAGCCCCATCGGGCTTAGTTAATCCACGCAGATTCGTAGTCAAACCCCCGATGGACACAGACCGCGGATCAAGATTCAACAAGGAAGGATATCAACCCTACGTCGACGATATAATGAACAATTCAAGGTGTAATGCACCTCAGAATGATCGAAGAACAGATCGAGGCTGAATCTCCCGGGAATCCGTGGATAAAATCTGGTTCGATAGGCTCTCGGGACCAATGGAGGCTCTAATGTTATCAAAATACAACTTCAGTGTCGACACCGCAAATATCGTCTCATCCATTGGCAAAATAAAAGATACTAGATGTCCTAAGCCCATACAGACAGACCCTTCTCAAAAAAACCCCAATGTAATGTGTAAGTACCATGGTACTCATGGGCACAGTACCGAGCTATGTGCCCGAGAAAGCTCTATCATTGTGTCACAAGGAAGCAGAAAACGTATCCCAGCCTCACAATGACACCCTAGTAATCTCTATCTTTTTGAATAAAATTCAGGTTAAGCGTGTTAGTGGATCCAGGTAGCTCGATGAACATAATCTGACCGAGGGTCGTGGAACAACTCGGCCTACAAGATCAGATTGTACCTGTATCCTGGGTGCTGAATAGCTTCAATATGGCAAGTGAAACAACAAGGGGAGAAATTATCTTGCTTGTATACGCAGCTGGGACCATACAAGGCACCAAGTTCCATGTCATCAAAGGTGACATGAGGTATAACGCACTCCTCGGAAGGCCGTGGATACACAATATGACGGCAGTGCCTTCTACTCTCCATCAGATGATAAAGTTCCTAATAGAGGAAGGAGTGAAAACAGTCCATGGAGAATAGCATGCTGCAAATGAGATGTTCTCAATCGAGGAAGTGGCACCGATACCGAAACCCTTAACGTCGGAAACATCAACCTCCAAAGGCATGCAGGTGGCTAAGTCGTAATAACAACTCCTAGCATCGACATAAGTGGAATAACAGGTAACTCAAGGCGAATAAAGGAACTCCCCGGATCCTCAAACCCTCGTTGTTCCTGGCAAGCTGACCGCTGAAAATAAAGGTACACTTGAGAACGAGATTATTCTCTGGTCTTAGGAAAAAACTCATTTAGTTTGTTATTGATGTTATAGATCGCATTGCTTCGATATGACAGGGTTTCTGGTTGATGTACGAACATGTAAAATAATTAAAACTTGTATTGATATTATGATTGGTTAAGTCCCTGTGCGCAGAGGACCACTTTAACTCATTTGTAGGGAATAGTCAACATTTCAGGGCAATACGACACGAAGCTCATTCCAAAAAAGTGTTCCCTCGGAGTTGGAGCGAGCGAGCATCTTGACCTTCGCAGTATCAAATTAGGGCACTAAAATCATCCCCGACCAGGAAATATCCTTGGAGATATTATGGTCACGAACAACGAGACCTCAGAGTCGTTGATAAAGGAACTTACAGGCTCAGCACAATGGAAGCTCTCAAAGGCTCATGCTCTCGAAAACATCCCTTCTACACGAATGCGGTAGCATATGGAGTATACACTGCACTCTTTTTCCCTTAGCTCGGATTTTGTCCCAAATGGGTTTTACCGGCAAGATTTTTAATGAGGCAACACCTATATGCTACCCGAGGAACGACCAACAAGTATTCAAGGCTTCTTTTTAAATCAACCTCGAATACTGGGGGGGCATCACCATCGGAGGTTACATTTTTGGGGAAAATATTTCATTCCTAAATGGGCCTCGATAGGAAAACTTTATAATGGGCCAAACGGTCAAACGAACCACGTCCATATAGAATAGTCGAGCCCCGGCAGCAAAACATGTATGCATGTATCGACTATTTGAATAAACATTTAGGATATATAAAAAATACTCTGTGTCTCATACAAGCTCTACATTTACAATCCTACGAGAAATGGCTCAAAATCCAAGAGATAGAAGCACCCCGAATACTCCGGGACTACCATTAAATTCGAATTAATAAAGACCCCAAAGAGGCACCCCTTCGAGACAAAGGCCAAGGCTAATATTCTCAGGGTTTAACTTTTCGAACAAGTTCGGAAAGTTATTGGGGAACAAGTCCAAGTGACATACCCAAAGGCCATATCCATGGTAAAGACTACAGTCATATAAAGGCTACGGCCAAATAATAAGGCTCAGAGACGTCTAACCTCTACTATAAATTAAAAGTCCTTTAAACACTTCGTAAAAACTGGTTAAATTGGGATACCCTCAGCAGAGGCTAAATACAAAGGGCTTCGATAAATTCAGCCCTCGAAAATTCCAAGGGCTTCGATAATAATATAGACCCTTGGAAATACCTCAAGAGGTGTTCGATTATGTTTACAGGAACAAATCACCAATAAGGTTTCGATATGTTAGACCTTCGAAAAACCGACGGGTACTAAAAACACATGTGAAGGCATAATTAAATTTTCACTAAGTCTTTTAAGCCAAAATGAGGGCAAAGTTATGAATCCATACTAAAAGGCCGAATCGGCCCAGCTTAAAGAGCATAAGGGCCGAGATACAAGAGCCTAAGGGCCAATCTTAAAAGAGTCTAAGGGCCGAGATATAAGAGCCTAAGGGCCAATCTTAAAAGAGCCTAATGGCCAAGGTATAAGAGCCTAAGGGCCAATCTTAAAAGAGCCTAAGGGTCAATGTATAAGAGCCTAAGGGCCAACTTTGAAAAGCTTGAGAGCCAAAAACTTATAGCTCGAGGCTCCAATCCAAACTCAAGGATTCACAATATCCTGAGTTTACCTTGGATCGGTTTAAAAACTTAGCTCAAAGATTATTATATATATTGATAAAATCTAAGGGTTTATGACACCCCGAGCCTTAAAAGCCAATCCTCGGATTGGTCATTCAAACGAAGTCTTCCATAAATAAAGAAAATATTAAATCCAACTCAAACCAAATAAAAGACAAAAGTTCCCCTTGTATTTCCAAAAGATGATTAAAGGGAATATTTACACAAGAAGGGTCTACAAGAAAGCAAAATGGAGTAACCTACAACTACTTCGGGGTCACATCCCTAGCAACCACATCTTCAGGAGTTGCATCTTAGGAAGTCTCATCCTCGGCAGCTTCATCCCCGTCTCCTTCACCCTCAGAGGCACTCGCTGAATCATCCCCTTTGGAAAGTAAAGCACCCGCCTCTTCTTCCAAAGCCTTCTCCGATTACGAATCGGCTAAAAGATCGAAGCTGCGAGCATGTATCTCCTCGAGAATCTTCCTCCGGGATTGTCGCCTTGCATGGTCCAGGGCACTTTCTAACTTAACCTCCACCGTAGAAGAAATATCCCTTGCCCGGGCATTAGCAACTTCTGTGTAATTTGGCCTTGGCCAACTCAGCAGCAGATCGGGTTTTAAGCTATTCGATTTCAAGGCCCCAAGCTAGGCTCTCCTCTTTCGCACCTCGAACTGGTGTTTGGGCGAAGCTAACTGCTCTTTTGGAGTGCCTTTCTCATAATGTAGATCATCCATTCCTCGCCTCAACTTCAGGGCATCGGCTTCTTTTATCTTAAGCTCCTCCCGAAGATGCGCCTCTACCTCTGCTTTCTGACTCAGCTGCAAAATTGAACAACGTCAGCCACTAAAACAAAACAAGTGTATGGCAAACTCTCAGGAACTATCTTACCTTGTCAACGTACTCGGCTCGATCTTGACACACCTGTGTCAACGTAGCTCGAAGATTATGAATCTCCAACGTTTTCTTTGCATATAAGGAATTTATGGCATCCTTGTCCTCTAGAGTTTTCTTAAGCTCGGCCTCGTACCGAGCAAGATCGCCTTATGACTTGGAAAATTCCCTCTTTTGGAGCTCCATAGCCGTTATGAAAAAGAAGGAAAGTCAGATCCGGAATAGTTAAAACAAAGGTGAAATAAACAAAAGACCCGTTTATTTAAAGAGTCTACATATCTCATTAAAAATGAAAGAAGCATCGGGGTCGGGGCCATCATCAAGCCCTTCGAGACATTCTCAAAAATATATTGTGCCCCTTTTGGATTGCCCTTCTTGGTTTACTCCCACTCCATAGGACACCTTGTTCGCATCCTTCTAGATCAGCCCCACGGAGAAATCGGGGCCAGGGGAAAATCATCCACGTTGATCACCCCGAGCCATCTGCTCGAGGAATTTTCTTTTATCTGAAGAGGCTCGAGGTCAGGATGTTCGGCCTCACCCTCATATTGATCTCCTAAATGAGGCACATTCTTTCTAGATGATGGTCCGGGGACCCTGTTTGAACTCCCTTCGGAGATTTCTTCAACTCTGGAGTGGGCCTCATTAGCCGTCGCTGGTTCGGTGGCCTTCGAAGTATTAACATTCTTTCTTTTACGGTTTACTAATCGAAAATCATCATCTTCTTCTTCCTCATGTTACCAGAGGCATTGGGCCATTTCCGGGAATAAGGCCTCCGTATCGGCCGTAGGTTTTCGAGCCACGCTTTTCTTTGGATTCGAAGGATTTTCAGATGTCTCCCTTCTTCTTTTTCTTTCTTTGGGAGCTTTTGGAGCCTCCACTTAACCAGATGGGGCTGGCCTCAATGTAACGGCATCCCCAAGACCTACGTAAAATCAAGATCAGTGTCTCATAACCTAATTACTGAAAAATAAATGAAGAACTCACCATGGTGTTTTGCCTCCCATTGTCCTTTGGTAAAATCTCGCTAGCAACGCTCCGAGTAAGGGGAGATGGAGGCAAGCTTTCGGACCCATCCCTCGAGGTCTGAGACCCCACATAGAAACCAAATAACAGCTACACTATCACAAAAAGTTTTGTTCAAAGGAAAATACAAAGTCGGGAAAAGAAAAGGAATAAGGATATACTCACGATTCATGTTCCACTCCTCAGGGAACGACATCCAATCAGCAGGAATGAGATTAGGTGTTTTGACTTGGACAAATCGGCTTATCCACCCATGGTCTTTGTCCTCATCGATACTAGCAAACAAAGATTTTAAGGATGGGCGTTGCAAATTTATTAAGACCACCGACAAAGTCGAGGACTATACAATCTGAGCAAATGATGGAGCTGATATCAACTGGCTCCATGTTTGGTACTCCCCTAGGGTTTACGGGTTGTACACCAAGCCCTATGCCATTGTTTTTCTCCAAGTCCCTTACCGTCGTGAACACTTGCATTGTCACGACCCATTTTCCATAATAGGTCATGATGGCGCCCAATACCATTGCCAAGCCAGCCGATGCAGAAATGTGACTTAATTCTCATTTTACTTTAACCAAAGACAATTATAATAAGTTTTCGAAATAAAGGTAAGACCAGTAAAGATCATAATATGTCAAAATGACAATACAACCCAAAATAAATGTCTACTACTGTGTGTGCCAGAACCCGGTGTCACAAGCTACGGGCGCCTAGTAGAATGTACACAAAAGAATAATACACTATCCTACTATCTGAATCAGGATAGACAGAAACAAAATATAGAGAAAGACGTCTTCGGTTGCGGATCGGCATGAAGGAGAAGCAACTCACCGTAGAAGTCCCAGATGTGCTCACTGGTACGCACCAGAATGATATCCAGATCCAACTACCTCAAACCCTGTACATTTAAGTACAGAAGCGTAGCATGAGTACATAAATAACATGTACCCAGTAAGTATCCCGTCTAATCATGAAGAAGTGGAGACGATATGTCGACTGGATACTTACTAAGGTCAAATATTATATATATAAATATAATGTGTTCAAATGATGGAAATTACAAGTATCAATAGTTTATGGCAAGTGGCATAAGTCAAGTACTTCACTGCATTAGGTTTATAATTTATCATTTTGGGACAATAGCAACACAAGCAAGTATAAGATTCCCCATAATTAAACATCGCACATAGTACCGAGGCGATGGCCCGAACCAACAGAAAGAAACTGTGCACTTGCCGAGGGTCGATGGCGTGCCTATAGATGCATCTATTCATACCGAGGCGATCGGCCCGATCCACAAATAACAGGCAATATCAAAAATACGCACAAAGGCACATTTAGAGTCAAGTATATCATACAATATTCGACAAGTGTGCAAGTTGATTTTATTTTCTTTCAAGTCTCTAACACATCCTAAGTGATCTTATAAGACAAATAATATGGAGATTCTCATAAATAAAGCATGATGTGAGTCCTAAACAACCCGGACAATCAACATAGTAGTAGCTACGCATGGACTCTCGTCACTTGGTGCGTACATAGCCCCCGTATTTTGCAATAATTATTCATTCATTAATCCTATGGGGATAATTACCTCTTACAAGGTTCGAAAGGAGACTCACCTCACTCCGAAGCGCAGTTCCAATATAAGGAACAAGCCCAAACACTCAATTCATAGCCGAACGAGCACAAACTAATTAAAATAAAATGAGAACTAGTCAATAAAGGCTTACAAGGTTGAATTCTAACTATTTAAGTGATTTCCCAACCTTTCCCACAATTTTCCTAAATTCCGACCTCGGGCCCACGTGCCCGGATTCCGAGATTTTTTTTGAAGGAAGTTGTTCTCTATCACCTAGGGATTACAAATATATGATTTCTAGTTCATTCCTTAACAATTTCCATGCCTAAATCTTAGTTTTGCTAAAACCCTAGGTCTATCTCTAACCCTTGATTTTTACTAAATTTTAGTGTTTAATCTACCTAATGTTTATGTATTTAAGCTAAGGATGAAGGGAAATTTCTTACCTTACCAAGCTATGTGGAAACCCTCTCTTGGAAGCAACCAAATCGCCCAAGTGTGGAATGAGAAATGATAAAAATGGCTTTGGGTTCGAATTAAATGAACCCTTCTGCCCAGCTGCTTCCGCTTCTGCGGTGGGATTCCCGCTTCTGCGCGGTCCACTTCTGCGGAAATGGGCTACTTTTGCAGAAACGACCAAAGAATCCTGGACCTCTTCTGCGGTCAGGCTCCCGCTTCTGCGGTCGCCCAACCACTTTTGCGGTGCTGGGCCTGGGGAAATTGTACCGCTTAAGTGGGACCGCTTCTGCAGTCGCTGGACCGCTTCTGTGGTTTCCCCTAGGCCTGTCCCCTTCCGCTTTTGGGATGGGAAGGCTGCATCTACGGTCCAAGAACCGAAGATGCGGTTATGACAGAAGCAGCAAAAGCTGCAGCCCTTCTTCAATTTCAAATTTCACTCGAACCTATCTCGTTTGACGCTCGGGGCTCCCGATCCCCGCCCGAATATACCGACAAGTCCAAAATCACGAGGCGGACCTACTCGAACCCTTAAAATACTCCAAACAATGCTAAATCGTGGAAACAAACCCCAAAACCAACTGAATCAAATCATTGAACTTCAAGTTCTAAGTTTTCTTCCAACGGGTCAAAACGCCCTTAAACTACTCGGATTGACACCAAATTTCACGGGTAGGTCTTAACTGATATTCCGAACCTGTACCAAGTTTTGAAATCAAAATCCAAGCCCGATACCTAGGAAAACAATGATTTCTTAGTTTATTTAAATCTTTAAAACTTCAATTTAACAATTTCACAGAAAAATTCATTACTCGGGCTAGGGACCTCGAAATTCGATTCTGGGGATACGCCCAGGTCCTATATTTTCCCACGGACCCTCCGGAATCGTCAAATTATGAATTCGAGTCCGTTTCCCAAGAAAGTTGACCGAAGTCAAACTTGGCCTTTTTAGAGAAATTTACAAAAGCAAATGGACATATTCTTACTCAAAACTCTTCCAACTTCCGAACCGCCTGTCCCCGCAAGTCATAATTTAGTTAAAGCAAGTGCGGAAAGTTTTATTTAAGGGAACGGGGTTCTAAAACGCAAAATGAGTAGTCGGGTCAATACATTCTCCACCTCTTAAACAAACGTTCGTCCTCGAACGGACATAGAAAAGTACCTGGATTACTGAATAAGTAGGGATATCTGCTTCGCGTCCTCCTCGGACTCCCAGGTCGCCTCCTCAACCGATTGGCCCCTCCACTAGACCCTTACCGCGAAAATCCTCTTGGACCTCAATTGGCGATCCTGTCTATCAATAATGGCGACTGGCTTATCCTCGTAGCCCAAGTTCTCATCTAACCGAATGGTACTGAAGTCTAACACATGTGATAGGTCGGCATGATACTTTCGAAGCATCGATACATGGAAAACTGGATGAACTCCCGATAAACGTGGAGGTAAAGCAAGCTCATAGGCAACCTCTCCAACTCGCCTCAACACCTCGAAAGGACCAATAAACCTTGGGCTTAGCTTGCCCGTCTTTCCAAACCTCATTATGCCTTTCATTGGCGGGACTTTCAAGAGAACCTTCTCACGAATCATGAATGATACATCATGCGCCCTTTGATCCGCATAACTCTTCTGCCTGGACTGAGCTGTGCGGAGCCTCTCCTGAATAAACTTTACCTTATCCAAGGCATTCTGAACCAAATCTGTACCAAGTAACTTAGCCTCACCAGGCTCAAACCACCCGATAGGAGAACGACAACGCCGACCATACAATGCCTCATACGGAGCCATCTCTATGCTGGACTGATAGCTGTTATTATATGCGAACTCCGCTAAGGGTAATAACTGATCCCACTGCCCTCTAAAGTCAATCACACATGCTCTAAGCATATCCTCTAAAATCTGAACTGTCCGCTTCGACTGTCCGTCGGTCTGAGGATGAAATGCCGTGCTAAGCTCTATACGGGTCCCCAACTCACTCTGAACAGCTCTATAAAAATGGGAAGTGAACTGAGGGCCTCTGTCTGATATGATGAAAACCGGCACACCGTTCAACATAACTATCTCCCGAATGTAAATCTGAGCATATCTCTCCGCTGAATAAGTAGTCGCCACTGGAATGAAGTGGGTCGACTTGGTCAACATATCCACAATAACCTACACTGAATCAACCTTCCGCAAAGTCCGCAGCAACCCAACCACGAAATTTATGGTGATGTGCTCCTACTTCCATTTCGGAATGGGCATCCGCTGAAGTAGGCCACCTGGCCTCTGGTGCTCTTATTTGACCTGCTGGCAATTCAAAAATTTCGCTACATACTCAACGATGTCCTTCTTCATCCTCCGCCACCAGTAATGTTTCCTCAAGTTACGATACATCTTAGTGGCACCCGGATGAATGGTGTACCTTGAACTCTGGGTCTCCTCTAGAATCCTCTATCTCAAGCCATCAATATTAGGAACACACACACGGCCCGAAAGATGTAACATACCATCCTCACCAATAGAAATCTCCTTGGAACCTCCCTGAAGTAGCGTCTCTCTAAGAACCGCCAAATGTGGATCATCGAACTGTCGGGCCTTAATCTACCCCAACAACAAAGACTGAGCAACCACACACGCTAGAACCCAGCTGGGCTCCGAAATGTCCAATCTTATAAGTCTGTTAGCTAAAGACTCGATGTCCAAAGCTAATGAGCTCAGCAGGAATGAATGGAAAGCTACCTATACTCTCCGCCTTTCTGCTCAAGGCATCCTCGACCACATTCGCCTTACGTGGATGATAAAGAGTGGTAATGTCATAATCCTTTAGTAACTCAAGCCACCTGCGCTTCCTCAAGTTGAGATCCCTCTGCTTGAACAAATGCTGCAAGCTGTGATGGTCGGTGTAAACCTCACATGACACCCCATACAAATAATGTCTCCATATCTTGAGAGCATGAACAATCGCCGCCAAATCTAGGTCGTGCATGTCACACCTCCTTTTGGCGCGCCCCACCCCGAGGGGTAAAATGGGCGAGGGAGTTTTTTCAATTAAAGTGACAATATTNTGGGAAGGTGTTAGGCACCCCCGAATCCCGTGGCTCTAGCACGGTCGCTTAAATTGTTGTAATGGCTAAATATTCGATTTAATACATGTTATAACTTATGTGCTTTTATTAACATTAAAACCGCTTTTACTATTATTATTATTATTTTTTAGAATTGCAACATCGTAAACACATGTCTCGAACCACGTCACAACCAGTGTACCCGTGATTATTGACACACCTCGACTCCGTTGAGATTTGGATTTGGGTTACATAAATGCACACCCGAGTTTAGGAAAGTAAGATTAATTAAAGCGCGTCCTAAGGAAACTAATGTGTTGTTATTTTAGAAAAGGCCGTGAAATTCATTAAACGGCCAATTCCGATGTCTATAGTATTTTTTAATATATACATTTAACGAGGGCCCCACAATTTGTGCATTCTTGGTTTGGCGAGGCATGCCTCATTTATTTTTAAAGGGTAATCCTAGAATGACTATATTTTTTTTCTATTAAATTTATCTCTAAATACAAAAGAAGAAAAAGTCCTAATTTATTCACATGCTTTAACCTTATTATAATCGGGCTTCAAATAATAATTCGCCGATTCTGAAAATAAACGTGGTAAGACATTCGTTTGACAATTATGGGCTCAGGCCCAACGTGTATGATACCAAACATGGACCTGGGCCATCCTCATTCTAGTTGGGCCTAGCTAACTTATTTTATACATGTTCATATCTTTCCAAACTAAAAATTATTATTTTTGTTAACAGATTTTTCTACCGATTTAAAGTGGCATTCTATCGGAGATGGAAGAACTTAAAAGAAATTTGATTTTAATTCTAAACCGTTTACACGTTGAAATTAAGTTGTCCCGGTGACTCACGGCCTGTTTTTAATTTTGACATGCATATTAATAAACAAACTATACTTTTAACATAATCCTTATTTTTACTAAAGGCCTACATGAGAAGTTTAATATCTAAATTACTACAAAGTACAAACTGTCCAAATATACAATTCTGATGTAGAAATTTACAGATTAACGGG